>JBAMJV010004615.1:0-210828 GCA_037951105.1 Echinarachnius parma | reverse complement strand
TATGTTTTTATTGTTCAAAATTTTCAAGTCAAGTTATTTGGGGGCAAGTAAAATATCTTACTTTTTGATGGCCCAAGATGAAAAAAAGGACTCATCAAAAATATATTTGCCCCCAAATCTCATTTCTTCTGTAATGGGTTGACTATTTCAAATTTAAATTCCTTTATAAGTAAAAACTGATATTTGCATGAACTTGACAGGGAAGAATATCAAAATCTAGCTGCCAGATTGGGCCACTAAAATGTGACTTATACCTGCAAGTGCTTTTCCCTAGTCCTCGTATTCTAGGAAACACAGGCCTGAAAATTCACTGATAGACCAACCAATTCTAAACCAACATTTTTAGTCTGTAACTGTCCTCAACGATGGGGTTTGTAACAAATAAAGAAGAACTGGGGTCACCAAATACAGATGTAGTAAAACATACATGTAAGAGTTCTCCAGCACTCTACCCTAATATCAAATTTTCAGTCTTAATGGGCTCTTGTTTAGTCCTGGGTTTTTCAGAAAACAGAGGTCTGTCTCTTTTGCGTTCTTTGTCACTTTGTTAAACTTAAACCAGACCTGTCTGGAAAGCACATTTTCCCAATATTTAGGCCGAGGAATTGATTCCGTCTTCCACCTGGTTCCCCTGCTGAGAGGTAACATGCCCACTTACTGAATTTGTTATTCTTTTCTTCCCTCAGAACATGCCAGAATATATATGAATGCGTTCCATGTGGTTCATGTTATTATTCAATCACTTCTCCCGAAATAGCAATATTAGATGAATGTGTTCCTTGCGTTCTCGTATTCATGGCTCGAAATGAACAATGAGCTTCAGGCAACAGTTTATTTTTTATATCCAATTTTACTTTGCTGACTGGGCAACCAACATTAACAAATGTTTCTCATGAATGTTTTTCTTTGCCACCCGATTCTAGTTTCAGGCAACTCAAATTTAATAAGTCTCTATTGAACTTGCCCGACTGGGCCACCAGGACTAGAATGTTCATTTCTACCACTGTGTTGTTTATGTTGTTATGTACTTTCTGCCAAAAAAATGAAATGATAATAAGTTTCTGATTAAGGGTAACCACCATTCAGTATTGTACACCTTGAAAATGTATCCCTGGTTTTATGTTTTCACATTAAAATGTTCTAACAGCACAGTGGGATTGCATACATCTTTCTGTAGTAAAAAAAAATAAATGAACATGTTATCATACATGTTGTAAAACCAAGCAGAATATGATTTGGGACTGAATAGTATTTTTAAATGTTTTTAAAAATATTTATTTGTTTTATTTCAGTAGGGTGCTCTGTCAGTGATCGGAGCACTGTTTTTCGCATAGGCCCTACAACTAGTATAAATTTAGAGTCATAGAGAAATACAAGGTTTTGGGGGAGAGTGTCCCCTTGATATTTAGTACATTGTGACAAATCAGAGATATTATATTTTTAAAGAGTCTGTCATGACTTTGCCTAATTTTATTTCATAATTTATCACTTTGAAATGGTTCTTTGAACAAACATTATTTCGCCTCAGAACTGGATGTGTATTGCGGCTTTAAGACATGGGAGATTTAAAACAGCATTTAGTAGCAGGCTTTATAGACAAGAACCATCTGGTTTAAAAGTGGGCTTCTCCACCATGGAGGAGAGGAAGCGATTAAGGGGCAATATTGATGAGATAAAAATCTTGTACTAACATCAACTAGGGCCACAATCGCCTCGTGCAAGCTTTGTTATAATATAACAAAACCAAGAGTGTGTTGCAATCGATTGCAACTTTTTGTGCAACATAACATCCCCTGAACTAGTAAATATGTTCTAGACCCAAATAGATCTTAAATATTGACCTTGAAGGAGATGTTGATTGATGCATGTAATTCATCTTATCTCCACCTCCATGGAGGAGAAAGAGGAGAGGATGTATACATGAGTAGGGTGAGATGGAGATCTATTAAACACATGGACAGGACAAAGATAATTGATTTAGGTGATGAAACTTCAATTAGTACTAGCAAATTGGTCCTAGACCAAAATAGATCTTAAATATTGACATACAGAGATGATGATTGATGTGCGATATTTATCTCATCTGCTCTTTCATGAAAGAGAAGAAGATATTAGGGGGCATTGGGATGAGATGGGCATCTAGATGAGATAGGTGGTGTAACTTCAGTCAGAACTAGCAAATTGGTTCTAGACCAAAGTAGTTCTGAAATATTGACTGTATAGAGATGCTGATATTTGTGACATCAGCCAATTGATGTGTGAATTTTATTTCCCTCTCCTCCACGATAGACGAGTTGGTAGATGAGGGCATAGGGTAAGGTGAAGATCAGAGGGATGTGATTAGGTGATGGAACTCCAATCAGGACTTGCAAATTGGTTGGATAAAAATAGTAGATAACCTACCGAGATGCTAACATTTGTGACATCTGCCAGTTGATGCGGATATATTCAAGCTGGCAGAAGCTGTAGTTACCATTCCTGCACAGACTTGTCACTTGAGAAGTTGAGATTACAAAAACCTACAACTTAATTTTCCTCAACATCAGCTGTTTATGTATTTCTTACAGATTTAAATTTCTTTTTTCTCCAGTTATTCTTCTTCTTCTATTTCTTCATTCATTTGATCCCTTTCTCCTCTTCATTTCCCCTTTTCCCTTTCCTAATACTGATTAAACTCAACTGATCAATCATATTGCTCTCAAAATGTTATTTTGTTGAAATATAACTGGATTCCGCCACTCCTGTGTCAAAATTAATTAAACATGTCACCGTCACTTATTCATTTGTTCTCTCTCTTCTCCAGGAGGTCGAGAGGGAGATCTCGTTTCGAACAGAGTCGGGGTTGTATTACTCTTACTACAAGCAATTCATCAATGCACCTTCAATATCACAAGGTATGTACGATGCTACAGCCACACCTAGATGTACTTCTTTCATCAACTTGATCTTGTTCAAACATTAAAGGTACTATATTGGGTATTGGTAATGAAATTGTTTTTCCATCAATGTTTTTTCGTTAGTACTTACATGTAGTTGTACTGGTAATGAATGAAACTGTTTTCAATAACAATATTTTAAAAAAGTTGTCTTGGGTGGTTACTTACATGTGCAGTAAGGAGTCTGGACTAATGAAATTGCCTACTAAATTACTAACGATCACCAACAAGAATATGATAATGTGTGACTGGGCATTGCACTTTGGGGTCCTTGATGACCGTGTATATCTTAAGAAGTTAAGATGATTAGATCACTCGTCATTATAAACCGTTTCTTTCAAATTCAAGATTGTTGTGGGATGTCCATTTACATGTTTGCCTGTTTGGTACCAATTTCATTGGATTGATTGGGAATTCAATTTAATAATGATAATAATAATAATAATATAGGATATTTATATTGCGCAATATCTACCTAATATAAGGTGCTCAAAGCGCTTATTTAAATGTATGATCTATCAGAACTCAAGATTATCTTTAACTTTCTCAGTTGCTCTTCCCCGTCTTCCCTCTAGTACATGTTTGGCATTATAAAGATCATGATGAAGATCATCCTTCTCGAATTACAATGTACATGCTTGGATCTTTACTTAATGAATCTTCTTTCAAATTTATATTTGTGTATGCTCAAAGAACGAAATGTAATTTCTGAGTTGAAAGAGATGCTTGTTTGAAAATCATACATTTATTCAAAATTATGATTAAGTTGCCAATTGTGAGGTATTTGGTTGTTACCATTTATTATTCAGTGTAGTCCAGTAGGTTTGAATGCACTTAGTTTAAGAAATAGTGAGCTGCATATTGATTTAAATGGGCAAATTGATCTTCAATTTTTTAATTATTTGCACAATTAAATGAAATCAGGGATTATGTTAACTCATACTAACCTATGATCTTTAGAATGCGTTTTCATCTTTCTAGTACTAGTATCAGCTAAGAACAGTTCAATCAAGTTCATTATACCATATGTTGCAATTAGTTAGCTTAATATTATTGATTGAAAAACAGATTAATTTGCAAAATGTACATGCCAATGTTGAGAGCACTGACCCATAATTGTTAATACAATTTCAGCAGTGTGGTAGCAATTAGTATCATAAAAGGTATGGCATAATGAAGCAAAATATGAATTGATTGTGTGTGGTATCTATATATATCTAATGACCAATCATAACTGGGTAATATTTTCTTTGTGAAGCGCTTGGGAGTTGATTAGCTGTAATATTAGTCGCTTTGTAAATCAAAACATTATTATTCACTATCAGAATGATGGAGCCATCGAGCCTAGTTATCGGGACAGGCATTATGGTCATAGACATAATGTGATATTTTTCTGTATTGTCAAAGTTTCTGTTTCATGGAAATGTCATTTCCAATTATCCAGGAAAGCTGTGCTGTCCTGAAACGTCCTTTCACCTCAGATGAACTCACAGTATCACAGTATCAGTTACATTGTGCCTGTAGACTGTACAGTGTAGGAACATGCAAAGGCATGGTTAGGGTAAACAAATATTGAGGAGGGGGGGGGGGGGGGGGGGGGGGAGAGGGTAGGATTATTTATCCTTTTCTTTGGAGAGGGGATAAGATTAATGTGCACAAATATATACAATGACGACAAAAAAGAGGAAACAAAGCGTATCAAACATATGAGTTGCAAACAAAAGCACTGTACAAGTTTCAGTAATCAAAATGTCAAGTGAAAGATGTATTTAACATGATTGATACGCTTGTCACATGTAATACTGAGCTCTCCATATCATAACTTATTGGTTATTTACATGAGGCCAAGGGAAGTAGTGCTCATTAGGTTGTACAGTCTAGGCCCTAGTATATATACTTCATGCACATTCATGTAATGTACATTACTACATGTATATTACTTACCCAGTTGCCCATACATTTTAAATCTTCAACACGTTCCCTGCAAGATTCTGAAATCTCCATACACTTTGTACACAATCCACCTGGTTCCTGTAGTCAATGGGTTAAAATCATCCTATTGATCCTATTGAATATGCTTCAAAATGTAAATTATACAATTTTGTGGTAGGCGGCCTCCTTGTAATTTTTAGTAAATGTTTAATCAAAATGTATGTATACTTATAAATATTTTTGATAGTACTGAAAGCAGTTTATCTGAGCAAATAAAGTCTGTAATATTTTAGCGGCAACAATATATACATATGGTGGACGCAAAACAATGATTATAAACATATTTTAAAAGATGACAAATCAAGACACTAGACTTCCCCAAGCCAATTCAGAGGTCACATGATGAAGCCCTTAGAAAGTTAGATTCTGAGTCTCGCTTTGCTCTGGATTTTCAATTTGGATCATGTTTGTGGGGTAAGCCAGCCCACAGATGGTTAATCAATGCCCCTACCTACAGTAAGTCCCTTACAGGGATGATGTTCATAGTAGCTGCTGAACAGTAAGTAAGTTATAAGATTGGGCAACCAAACTGGACCTTTTATGATATTTTACTTGTCTGATATCACTTTTTATTTGCCTGATATCACTTTTTACTTGCCTAGGCAATCAGGCAAGTACTAGTGTCGAGCCCTGGGAAATGAACAATTATGGGCAGTACATGAATATTTTAATGAAAATAAATTGTACTTTCCATATATATATATTTTAAGTCACTTCCTAACTAATTGTTTAATAACGAACATTTACAGTGACTTGGGAGAACACAACTTTCTCACCTCACATTTTAACATCCTTTAATTTTCCCCCAATATTCTGTAAAATTCCCTTTGAACAAGTACCAAACAATCTCCTTAAATCTCTCCTCAGATGTCTGCATTATTAATTTTCTTGGATGTTTTCCTGTCTGTAGTATTATAATGCACAAACAAAAAACTGAAACATGAATCTTTTACAAGAGATTTCACATGTGCAGGATTGAACTGCTGGTTTAGTTTTAATTGATTTTAAAGGAATATTCACACATTTTACTTTGCTGAAAATTCCTCTTATGAATTGTGTGAAATTCCCTCTTCAACAAGTACCAAACAATGTCTTTAAATGTGTAACACTCAGGGTGAAGGGGGAGGCGAAGGTCTCTCCCGAGATGCCTGCATTACTCATCTTCTTGAGATGTCTTCCTGTCTCTATTATTTTGTATCATCCGGAAACAGATGTTTACCTGCACTTGGCGTCTACTGAAGACTGTGCATAATTTCTGCGCTGCTGGGACAGTCATTTAGAAATTATACCTGAGAAGCTTCAACTTTGAATCTCCATTTCCTCTCATAATTGCATTGTCTGTTCGCATCTGTTGGGACATTTGTCAATTTTAGCTTCCCACTTATAGTTTGAGTGATCTTTAATAAAATTTTTGTAAACAAGTTAGATACATTACGCACATCGTAGGAAAATAGCATTCTATTTTCTGCATTTTTGTGCATTTAATCTATTCGCTATATGGGAACCTCAGACAATATTATGGGAAATGCAATCTCTTGAAGGAAATGGGCTTGATTTTTTATAACAGTATTGTAATTTACAGGGGGCTCCTTTGTGCACTCCGAGGGGCTTTTGTAATTCAACTTACATATTTGGCTCATCATCCTAGAAATGGAGCGGACTGATATCATGGGTTTCCACTTTCCATGTAAAGTAAAGAACTTAACATGGAGATTGATATTCTAGAATGTTTGTGTAGGAGTTTGCTGAGAATTTGCCACATGATACTTTGTGTTGACAGAAGTAGATTTACTGAAAACATCACAACCCCCCAAACGCACATCTAAATGTCATTTGCTCAAGACTTTTACAATTCAACTTTAATGTATGCTATAAGACTGATAAAAATGGTTATAGTATTTAGTTAATAAAAAAAAAAGACAACTCTGAAATGTCAAAGGCTAAATACTTTCAATCAAGTGATTTTTGAAGAGCTTCCTTTCAATCTATGGGAAAGAAAATTGTTGTTTATACATATACACAAAATCAAGTGATTTTAAATTCTAGATTTGTTCGTAGCTTAGACAGCTCAATTTTAGACAGCTCAATATTAGACTGAGTGTCATGTTTTACTTAATATTTGGTATAAAGTGACTTTAAAAGTTTAAAGAATACACAACTTGGGAAACTCCAGTGTCTTAAAACAGATCATAATTTTAAAACTTTCTTTAATGCTAAGCCTAAAAGGAATTAAAATTTAAATACATACTGTATATGCAGGGCTCAAATTTGGCACTGGTACAGTGCTGGCCCAGGGCCACATAAAAATTAGCTCAGAGCCACCAAAATTGAATTGATCCAAATTTGACTTGCCTGAATGGGCAACCATAGGATATTCTAATGTATATCTTTGTTTAGGGCCACCAGATCAGGTTGCGGGCCACTGCAATTTGAGATTATCTTGATTTGTATTAGCCCGACTGGGATGCAAGGATGCAAGGAAGGAAGGTTTAATTTCTAGCATTGACATTATATGTCATGTACTGAGTAAAATCTTCAGACAGACTTGGAAACCCCTGGACAGTTATTCTTTTATTCATTAGTTTCCATGGTTATGTCACGTACGCACAAAACTTGCCCGAAGGGATGTTGAACTGAATGATGAACACACTCAAAAACATTTGTATGCCGAGTGCGACATTGGAAATAGGTTATTTGAACTTGGCATGAATGCACTATACAATGACAATTTGAAATATCCATACAATAAAGGCATCAATTGTATGTTGTAACTGCGTGCCCGCCAGTTGAATGTCATTGTTGAGTGCTATGAATGGCATGTTTTTCAGCACAACTGAAGCGTGAAATAATCTTAAATAATCCATGGGAGAAAAGATTTGATTGTTAAGTTTATTTAATAACCAAACATCAATCACGAAGTCCCATGATTAAAACACATAGTTTAACTCATATTGTTCGGAGGAATTGTATATATCCGCAGACATCGTTTGTAAACTGTGTATTGTTTGTTGTACATTCACGCTATCAATATTGTCAGAGTTAACTCTGCAAAAAACTACTTTGGGGCTTTTGGCAAGAAATTCAATGCTTCATGTGTTAGTGTTACCGTTAAAGATTTCTTATTATAAAAAGGCTATTGAATTGATTGATAATGATGATTTGAGAGGTATCTAGAGTATCAAGCTTTTGCCATTATTTGATTAGATTTGTTAAAAATTTGTTTGATTTGATTTCTACAATTCATTTAAAAAACAAAGTATAACAATTGGCAAAGTATACAGAATGACATAATAAAGTAACATAGTAAACAATCATAAAACACACAAACATCAAAATGAATAAATGGAGGAATCAAACAAAGTTTTGAAAAAATCTTATAAAATTGATCCCTACTAGAATTCCGGACTGTTTACTACCATGTACGTGTTTGTAGTTCTGACAATTGTCATTATTGTCAAGCTGTTTGTTACAATTTAAACATTATTCAAATTGTTTAGTATTTGTAATGAGTGGTCAGTGGCATATCAGCAAAATATATCACCAGTGTTGAATATCCAATGTTCAACAAAAATCTGCAGTGAAATTAATCTATATAATGCATACAGTTTTCCCTATCCTTTTGATCAGAATAAAGTGAAACAATATCACTCACTTTTGGTCAGTATATATAAAGTGAGCCAGTATCTCTCAAGAAGTACATTGATGAACATGTATGCATACAAGTTTGTGGTTTAGTCTTTCAGCCCAAGTTCATTTGAAACCACAATCCGATTCTGTTAGTGTTACAAGTTTATTACCCTATCGTTGCGATCTTGACATTGGCTGGCTCTTTTCAATTGGCATTTGGCTGTGACATTCATTCTGACCCCAATTGCAATTTACACACACACACACACACACATTTGATTAATCCTGAACACAAAATATTGAGCCTAGGGTAATTGCAAGACTTGAATTTCATAAATTTTCCAAAGTTGGCTCCTAACTGTATCAATCACTAAAAGTTTAGTCACAGCTGCAAAGCATTATATAAAAGATCAAGTGCTTTTGTGGTCATTTAATCCAGAGGGTATATTTGATCAGTTTGTATTTATGAAAAGGTTTAAGTGCAAAAACTTCCTGACATTTTCATAGGGTTATGGGCCTACTCATAAATACGAGAATTGATTTAGGGGTTCTTTGACATTTCTTCCAACAACAATTGCGTTGATATTGTTTTTCATGTATTTATAAAGAGATTTCCGGCGAAGCCTACTTTTTCTTTGCTCATTTTCAATAATTAAAAATATTTCTAGTCAGTTTCCTCTATGTTTGAATTCAATTAATAAAAGACTGCATCACTTTGTGTGATCCCGCGCACTTTCTCAAGAAAAGTTGATTTAATTATGCTTGGGTTAATGCCCGGTTTATATAGCTTCTGATAATCGAGCAATGAAAAGGGTTTCTTGGGAACGTCCCCCATTTAAAGGGATAGTTGAGTATTGGTATGCGTACAGTTTGGGTCAAACTGAATTTTAGTACCGTAAATACCGGCGTAATCGTCGCATACTTTTTCCTCAAAAAGACCCTGCAAAGTCGGGGTGCGGCGTGTACGCGGAGACAGTCAAAATGTCACTCTTGACCGGCCTCAAAACAACACATTTCAGCAGGTGTGGGACTATTGGTTGTATTGCACTGTATTGTATTGCGTGATAACACATTATATAGCCAAATTGTCTACGTTTACCCTGGCCTAGAATGGTTTCTCACCTTTTTTTGCTGATATTTGCGAAATCTGGTACGTTTTTAACTTCAAAGTTACGAAACAAATGCACACTGCCAGCGCCGCGCTCGCCTAGCTGTCATCGATCTAGCTACGTGCGTTATGAATGCATTGCATTTGCACGTACGTACATCACAGTACCTGGTTCTCTGTAGTACCGATTTCATGCTAAAATTTGGCACATTTTCCCAGCCGATTTTCTTGTTTCCCGCCGTTATTCCCGCTTTTTTTGTAGCCAGTTTTCCTAGCGCACTTTTCTCCCACATTTTTTTTTTTTCAATTTCAATGCCCAAAGTCGGGGTGCGGCGTTTACGCGGGTGCGGCGATTACGCCGGTATTTACGGTAACCAAAATCTGCACAATTACATTACAAACTAACTTTATAACTCCACCATGCTTGAAAGGAATGAAAAATTACAAATGAGCCTGTTATTCAAAATGAGCCGTTAAAACTCGAGAGGGCACTCTCTAAAAACTCATTGGTTTCAACCATTTAAAATAAAATATTGTTCATAAATAGTGATTAGATAGAGAGATAGTTGTTTTGAAAAGAGGAAGCATAACAAAACAAAAATTAATGGCTGGTTCAAAATTATCAAATAATTGTTGGGCCCCACAATTATTACAAATGGTTATGTTTATGGATATTTCAGCCATTTCTGAACCGATTGTGATCAAGTAAAGTTTATTCTGTCATTAAAATTGTATGCTCTTTCAAATTTGACACTCAATTATTTGTTATCTCACAAAAAATTATCTTGTGTAGTGCCCTCTATACCAAAACTCAACTATCCCTTTAAAGGTGCACCTGTAAAGTGTCTAACTCCACAAAAATTAATTTGAGCTTTCACATTTCTCTTCTACCGTGATGTTTGGCTTATGGTAAGAGAAAAATAAAATAGGGTTAGATTTTTTCAAATGCCCCTTTAGTATGACGATATCTATTATTGATAATAATTCAGCTCAAGAGCATTAATGATAAACGTCATAAACGTCATACAGTAATTAGTTGTAAAAGCTGACACAAATTTTCGCTTTTTTAACCAGGAAAGCAGTGTTCTTTTTCAATGAAACTTTCACATATCATTTGGACATTTCTTACAATGATTTGGGTATAGGATTGAAGTCTCAAATGTCGTTTTGGGCAATATCTGACACTTTACAGGCCCACCTTTAAGAGTCTTTGTGGCTCAATGGTAGAGCACCGGTCTAGCAATCCTGAGGTCTCTGGTTCGATTCCCAGCGAATGAAAACAGAAATGTGGTTCCAAGTTATTATTTCTTTCAGCTATTTAAAAAAAATTCTATTCATTATTGTTTTCATTTCTGCAGGTTTCTATGAGCTAAGGCATGATAATAACACAGAGAACTGGAGGACAATCAATGTGTTGCAGAGATTCAACATCTACCAAGAAGTCTTTCTGGCTTTCCTCTATCGCACAATTCCTTTTATCCATGTAAGAAGTAATTTGTTTACATTCTTTACTATTCATTTGGATATAATAATCATTGAAAATTATATATTGTACTGTAGTTAAAAAGGCATCATTTGTTAGCTCATCCGGCCTGAAGGGCCCGTCCGTCCGTCCGTCCGTCCACAGTTTTCAAAATGCTACTTCTTCGTTATTTTTCAACCGATTTTGATTCTGATTGTTTCATAAGATAGGGCTAGGAGGGGGATTTAAAACTTCTACACAGAATCGTGAAATTCATTATCTATGGTCATTTATGCAAATTTATTCGAAATCACAAAAAATGCTTCTTCTCCTTCATTTCTCGACCGATTTTGATTTGGTTTGCTTTATCTGGTAGAGCTAACTTTGGTACACTAAACTTCTACACAGAATGTTGAAATTTTTCTCCATTAATTAATTATGGTAATTTTTTATTTATTTATTTAATTTTGTTTACATTTATTTATTTATTTATTTATTTTTTTGTCATTTATTTATTTTTTTATTTTTGTAAATTTTTTTTTCTTCCCATGTCCCTTCTGGGGCATCAAATTTATATTTTTTTCACTCTAATCTTTTATTTTTTAATTTTTATGTCCCTTCCAGGGCATCAAATTTTTATTTTTTGACCAGTTGAAAAGTGTACCACTTGAAATTTGCGATATTTGATGTTGCGAGATGCCGGATGAGCGCTACGTCATTGACGTTCTGGTTATTTCCCTTAATAATAATTTGGTTAAAAATATTTATACTCATTTTTAATGTTTCTTTTTATGATTGACTTGATATGAGTCTTGCAAAATTTCTGGCATCCATGTAAGAACTTTTGATTTTTCATCTTTCACTAGCTGAAATATATTTAGGTCATTAACACGGTAATTGGTTGTCTTTAATTTGCAGAGCCGATTCCTGCCCATATTCTTCTACATCAAGTCAGTATTTGCCCTCCATGGGGTGTACTTCACAACCATCTTTGCCATGGGTTGGCTGCTCACTAACTCCTGGCTCACTGGTCTTCTTGCCTGCACGTTCTTCATTGCCAACAGGTGAGACATTTTTTTTGAAAAGTATCAAATTATGGATTGAAACATAAAAAGAAAGTAGAACAAATTTGTCCATTAACACCTTCTTAGGGGTCAGTACTTCACATCAATCTTCTCAGTGGGTTGCATGGCTACTAAAATGTTCCTGACTGGTGTACTCTTGCCTGCAGCAAACAGGTGCAAAATTAGCATGTGATCAAGTACGAATTAAAAATGTAACAGATAGTAGAAGAAAATAAATACGTTGACATGATCTTCCTTAGGGTCAGTGATTCACTTATCTTCACCACGAGGTGGCTGAATACTAATTACTCGCCTGCAGAATCTACATTGGAAACAGGCAGGAAATTATATCAAATTTAATATGCTAGAATATCAATTTTGATATCAAGGAGGAAAGGAAAAGGGGTTACGTTTACATTTCATAGAGTTTACTTCTATGTGGGTTGGATGCTCATTAATATGTTAACTTTGTCAACTTGCCTGCCCGTTTTTCATAGCCAACATGCACAAAATTAATCATATTTAGGAAACTTTAATGCCAAATAATTATATCAAAGATTGATTAATGTTTTTTTCATATTCAAAGGCATTTTGATGTTTGGAGCTGCAGTCAAGAAATAATACAACATTGACTATTTTTTGACATCGCTAGAATATTTGTTAAATTTGTTATTTATATCATCAGTATAATATGATTATTTGTTTTATTTAATTTGCAGGGAGGATACCACCAGAGTGGATTTCACCATTCCACTCAGAGAAAGCTTTGCCTTGCCATTCCTCTACCTTCAGATGTCATTCATCACTTACTATTTCAGGCCATCCTTTCCAGCAAGCAGACAGGTAAGACTGTGTCCACACTAGACATGGGAGCTAGGGTTTGAGATTAGGTCTTGGATCTTATCTATATATACACGCGATCCATATACATTGTCCTTCATCACGTACTATCTCAGGCCATCCTTTCCAGGAAACAGACAGGTAAGACTAGGTCAACACTAGACATGGGAGCTAGGGTTTGAGATTAGGTATTGGATCTTATCTATATATACGCTAGCCATATACATTGTCCTTCATCACGTACTATCTCAGGCCATCCTTTCCAGGAAACAGACAGGTAAGACTGGGTCAACACTAGACCTGGGAACTGGGATTGGGAATTTTGACTGGGTTTGTGAATAGTGCATTTTGTCATCAAAGGATATTTCATTGACCTTAGTAATGGTACATCATTTGTTTAAAAGTATGAAGTGAATTATGTAAATTGTTAAATTGTTTCCGTATTTGTAAATACAACTGGAAGTGTGTGATTTATATGAATGAACTAGTTAATACCAAAAATTGACCACTTTTTTGTTTTCAGTGTGAAAGGGTATTCGCATCTTGCAATGTGTGAGATGCTCCATTGAGTTGTCTGTAAGTGGCTGGTGGTGTAAGGCAAGGCACTGACCCACTTGACACAATGTCACAAATCAAGTCAAGATTACATTGAAGCAGTGTTGAGTAAGGTGTCAATTGAAATCCACTCTTAAAGGAGTGATATCATCTTGTGAAGTGAGAGATGCTCCATTGAGTTGTCTGTAAGTGGCTGGTGGTGTAAGACAAGGCACTGACCCACTTGACACAATGTCACAGATCAAATCCAGAATACATGGGAGGCACGTGTGGAGTAAGGTGTCAATTGAAATCCACCCTTAGGGGAGTAGCGGGAACTAAAAGGTGAAATAAAAGTCAGAGACTCAGAGGAGTGGCACTAGAACATAGGATATACACAGTAAAAATGCATTCTTTTAATGTAGACCTATCTATGTCATGAAGACTGTCAATCATGTCATTGTATTGCTTTTCCCCTACATAATATTTAATAATTTCAAGGGTTTCTGGAAAGTACCAGTACTAAGGGCTTTCTAGCTCAATGGTTATAGAGCACCTGTCTAGCAATCTTGGAGGTCTCCTATTTGACTCTTGACATAGTCCAATTTTCATTTCTCATGTTTCTTTTCTCATATGAAAATATTCTGTTCCCCTACATACAGGCTACATGTGTTTGAATTTAGAAGAACAAAAAATGAGTTAAACTAGCTAAACAAACATTTTATCCAGTGCCACCCAGGTTTACATGACTTGTATGTGTATCTAAGACAAATAAACTATCTTTGTTCATATATACTTAACTCTACTTTTTCTATTTAAGTTGATTTCGTCTCTTTTTTTTCTAATCAACATTTAGTTTATTTCTTGTCGATCATTCTCCAAACTTTCCATGTATTCTCCTTTTTTGTTTGTAGAGCTCATTTTCTTACCCTACTTTATGTACATACTGAATGTTTGTCTAGAAGTCAGGGAAGAGCTCATCATGTTCCAGACAAATAACTTTAGACTGCTGATTAGAATTGAAGGCAGACATGCCATACTCTGCCTATATGATTTATTGATTGGATAGACGAAAAACGAATGTATGATTTCAATGAATACAACATGAAGGGAGAGAATGTGAGAAATCATGAATTATGGACACAGTAGGGAGAGAGAGGGAATTAGAGTCTATTAATTATGGGACGATTAGAAGGCAGACATTTTTAATGCCATGCTGTGCTGGTTTTGTTGTGTGGATATCAAAAAACAAAACAATAATGCGTATGTGTATAACAGTTGGAAGAAGTATAAATGAGAACTAGTGAATAGTGGACACAATAGGGAGAACTAGAGAGAAGGGGCGATTATATCATATTATTTATAAGCAGATTAGAAGGCAGACTTTTATGCCATGCTGTGCTTATGATTTATTGATCGGATCTGGGGGGCAGAAATGGTAACAATATGAATTTTTACATGAAAGTGAGAATGTGAGAACTCATGAATGTACATGTATGAGCATGAGAGGGAGAGAGGCAATCAGCCAATTAGTGTGTATTAGAGGAATATCAAAAGGCAGGTGTTTATGAAATGCTGTGCAGATGATTTATTTATTATTTTGTATGTGTGTGGCTGGGGGGGGGGGATAACATTTAATATAACAGTTGTGTCACTGTACATAGTTATAGTAGTATAGAGCAAGATGAAGAAGGGAGAAAATTAAACAGTTTAACTGGTAGATTATTAGGAAGCAGGCAAACAGAATACAATGATGTACTGGGGATTTATTGAGTGGATATGGGGGAAACGGTGTGTTTTGATTAAAAATGGAATCATATTATACATTTCAAAAAGAAACAGAGATAAGACAGTCAAACAATTTGGCTTCCTTTGGAGCAAACAATATATCGCATTCCCATAGGGTCCTTGATAAAACAAAATGTCTACTTTACAGCAGTGTTTGCAAAGCAAGTTTGACTAAAACCTTTTAAGTGTTTACTTTTGTGGCCAAGAAAGTAATGAGAGACTTAGTAACAGTCTTTGTAACATAGACTGCTCAAGTTTCTTTTGTATGTGTTTTGTTTTATGACTTTTACCCCAATTTACCTTTTGATAGACTGTTCCAGATTTTAAATAGGCCATGACTTCTATTTGATGTTGATGTACATTTTGTTTCCAGTTTTACATGTAAACATTGTTAGAAGTTCCTCCAGTGGACAAATTTTTTTGTTTTTTTTACATTTTAGTGATACTATGTTATACTTTGTGAAATATATTTGCACTGATTTTAACATAATAGGTATTCTTTATTGCCAAAGTTTGTTATGTCTGAACATGGTTTCACCCCAATTTAACTTTAAATTTGCTAGAGACTGTCCCAGATTTCAAACAGACCATGACTTCAATGTGATTTTCGTTCAGAATTTGTATGCTAGTTCTCCATGAATGCTGCCTTTGCATTTTTCAACACTTGCTTCATTATACACATTTTATAACCATCACAGTAGTAACATTACAGTAGAAAGTGTAATTGTTATAATGTACTGAAAATGTGTAGATGATGATCATTTGTTTAAATTGTTGTTGAATGTTATTTAAAAAAAAACATTTCTCTTTCACTTCTCTATCCAATGGTACAGTACAGGTATAGCAGATCTGTGTTCATTCCTTATTGTTTTAACATGGCAATTTGTTCAGATTTGTTCTTCCCTTTACAAGTCATAACTCTTTCAGTACTAGATTTAACCAAATTAAAGATGATGCTAGCTCAAGTTTGTTATTCAATGTTTATATCTTGTGTTCTTTCACCCTGTAGTGGTGGTGTACAGGAATGGCAGCTGTATGTACGTTCCTCTTTGTTCTGACATGGCAGTTTGCTCAGTTCATCCTACTGCTTCAAGCCATGGCTCTCTACTGCGGGACGATTGCCGGAATCATGCCACTACACAAGGTGAGCTATATTTAATTCCTATATATTAAATTATATAACTTATTTGCCTAACGAAACCCTTGGTGGAACAAGTGATTCTTTTTAGCATGTCAAATTACTTGTTTAATGTTGTTCTGAAATTGGCAAAGGGATGAGCACAATATTTGCTCAGCTCATCCTACTGCTTCAAGCCATGGCTCTCTACTGCGGGACAATCGCTGGAATCATGCCATTACACAAGGTGAGCCAACCTTTTTATTGAATGTCACAGCAACCCAAAATCCATTCAGGAAATAACTAGAAACAAATATTTTTGCAGATCAACTATAGTAACAACTTAGTCATATTTAGAGTATAATTATAATATTGTAAAAATGATAAGAGCACCTGTCTCGCATTATGGAGGTCTCTGGTTTGATTCCGGGCAAAGCCTATTTTTCTCTGCGCTTCCTTTTCATTAATTAAATTTGCAAACTTAAAGAAGTACAAAAATACACTGTTACAAAGTGTTGGGATTTGTTGACAATCAGTTCATTCTATGTTCTTGTGTTTTATTTGTATATTATTTGCACAGGTTACAAGGATCTTCCATTTCCAGTTGGCATCCATCGTCATTGTTTGTGTGCTGCAGTTCTTCAACAAGATGCTGCTGGGTTCTCTTGTGTTTAGCTTCATCGTCACTGCTCTCATAGACTTTCATTTACAGGTAAGCCTAAAGAAAAATGTCTTAGTATTAGGCCTACTCCCCCTCATCCTCCTCCCAACAAGATTTTGCAATCCCAGAGGTTTGATATAAGGCCCACCCAGTACTGTAGGCAATGGCTTAATACAAGAACAAAACATTTAATTATCAATCAGTAGTCATTGTTTGTGTGCTGCAGTTCTTCAACAAGATGCTCCCTGATAAAAGGATGACAGTTTTCATTGAAGTGATGTATCACATTTTTGTGAGCAAAAAACACAAATGAAATGTAATTATTCTGGCTGTCCAAATATATATAGATGTATTATTTTATTTTTATTCCTATTTTCCTTACTTCAGACTGGCAGACCGGTTGTAAAGGGCATATCAGGACATATTGCAAAGCTGGTGACAAGACTAGTCTTATACCACTCTTAAGATAAAAATATTGAACTATCCCACCAAAAGATTACTAGAATTCATTCCTCTGTCATATCACATCTGCAAACAAAATGGTTATTATTCTGGTTTGTACATATACATGTAGATGTATTATTTTATCATATTTGTATTTCCTTACTTCAGAATGGCAGACCAGTTGTAAAGGGCATTTCAGGACATATTGGCAGGCTGGTGACAAGACTAGCCTTCACAACTGTTGGAATGTTTATAATGAACATTGCCATCAAGGTAAGATGTCCAAACATTAATTATTGAATTGTGTTACCCTAACATGGCAATTCTTTTAGAAGTAAATATTGGTTTTGGGCAGGAGAAGGTGAATTCCGTACCATAATTTAATTCCACTCCTAAGTTATTTATAACCAATTTGGGATGATTTATGATGACATTGTACACATGTACCTACCGGCCTCCAAAACATTCACCCTAAAATCAACATTACCAGAAGTAAATACTAATTTTGGGTGGTAGAAAGTTGTCTTTTACCAATTTTGAATGATTTATGATCACATGGTACACATCAGCCTCCAAAAGGATTACCCTTACATCACAGTCATCATATATAGTGAATACTGATTTATGGCGGTAGAAAGATGCACATGCCATCATAATGTAATTCTACTTTGAGTGGGCCATTACCGATTTGGGATGAAAGTAGAAAGTTGTCTTTTACCAATTTTGAATGATTTATGATGTCTCTGTACACATGGAGCCCACCAGTCTCCAAAAGGTTTACCCTAACATCAAAATTATCATAAGTGAATACGGTTTTGGGCGGGAGAGAGTTGTATTTGCAACCTTAATTGTATTCCACTTTGAGTGGTCTCATACCAATTTGGGATGATTTATGATGACATTATACACATGGAGCCCACCAGCCTCCAAAAGGTTTACCCTAACATCACAATAATCACATGTGAATACTGGTTCGGGTCAGTAGAAAGTTGTATTTGCCACTAACCAATTTGTGATGATTTATGATGACATTGTACACATGGAGCCCACCAGCCTCCATAATGTTTGCCCTGACATCGCAAAACGTCATAAGTTAGTTTTTCTTACCCACACTAGTGCCCCCTAGAGCTTTTCCCCTGTCAGGGGAAATTACTGTAGAATACATGGAATCATTTCCAGACACTTATTGGAATGAGGGATTGCTAGTAGGAGATCTATGTTTATTTTGTATTATTTTGGTTTATTCATCGGGAAATTTGAATTACAGCAATACCAGGGCCCAGTATTCAATGCCATGCAAGTCATACAATTAAGCAATCTACTTTATTTTTAGCTTAGCTAATAATCACAATAATAATAATAATCTAGTCAGTTTATATAGTGTTTATTACGCGCTCTACAATTTAAATTATTTAGCCAAATGTTGGGTTCCATTTACTGAACATTTTTTTCAAAAATTGTGACATTGCAATATATTGAAGTATTTTGTTTTACTCAAAAAATTGAAAAAAAGTATTATATGAATACAAGATAAGTAAATTTCCTAGCACAGCAAATTGCTAAGTATTTGTCTTACATAATTCAAGCATTCAAATGAATACGGGCACAGGAGACTTTTTATGATGCAGTGTTAGATTTACTTTAAAAATCATGACATCATAACCAGTTTAGATGCAGAATAGCTTCCACATTGCTCTGCATTTTGAAAAGGTAAACAAATACAATTGGTCAACAGGGGGTGTAGCATAAATAGTTGCGATCAATACCTTAATCAATTGCAAAGTTGCTATTAATCGCAAGTCAGAAAATATGCACATTTGCACCAATCAGATTTGCGCATTGATGCTCATTTTCTGACTTGCAATTGATTGCAACACCCCCTGATGTTAATTGGTTGTGGTGTTTTGTTTTAATTTAATTTATCAACAGGTTGTGATTGGCCTAGATGCAGACCAGCATATCTTCAAGTTTCTCACTGCCAAGTTTGGACTGTCCCATGCAAGGTACAGTAACATACATGATTTGGACTGGTCTATGAACTTGACTATAAACCACCTGTATTTATGTATAACGTATGTTCATAGCCCTGCTGTCTGCTAGAGTTGACCATAAAACAAATCAAGACATCAGTTACAGGCATGACACTTGTGTTGTTATTTCATTCTGAAATAATAATCATAATGTTCCGTCTTTCAACGCTTGTGGGACGTCTTTGTTATAAATGAATTGAATGAAATTGAATCGAAAAGGTTATTACCAACATTATTATTAACTGTGTTAATTGTGCTTTGTCGCATGTATATTTTAATTGTATTCAAACTGTATTCTTTTGTAACATAACAATTTTAATCTGTGGATTTTTGTTATGATTCTTATTTGCAATAAAACCGAATTTCAATTCAATTCAATTCAATTCAACATCGGATACATACTGCAGTCAATGCAGCACACAGATTTTTCTGTATAAAGTCATGAGAAGACTTTTTTAGATTGAAAAAAGCTTTTGAACTCTTATGTTGATCCATTTAATTTTGTTTGCAGGGATTTTGATGTGTTGCTGTACAAGTGTCACAGTGCATTCTCCTTTCTGCCTCTTCATGTCCTGAGAAGACTGACCCTGTCAATGGTCTTCCCTATCTACACCGCTGTCGTCTTTGGGCTTCTCTCAGTCCTCATCGTCGCAGTCTTCCAAAACTGGAGGTAATAATCATACTAAACTTAAACCTGTGCATAGTGACCACGTTAGGGAAACAAGAAAAGTAACCTCTGTAGAAAGGTTCCATATCATTGATTTTCTTAAATACATAAAAATCACTTTTGGTGGCTACTATAGGCAGGTTAGCTGCTATAGACAGATGGCAGCTAAGACAGGTTTGACTGTATAGTTTTATTTAATGAACTTAGTATTGTTACTTGAGTTTCTTGTTATATTTGTTACTTCCAAATCACAATTCAATTTGTATAATGTACATCCAACAAGTACAAATTATTTATGTGTTTTCATGTTAACAAATAAACCATTTAAATTTAATTTAATTTAAAAATAAATAGGAGCAAAGAAAATGATACTGTGATGGGATTAGCTGGTTAAAAATAGAACTGGGGAAAGATTCATAATTGGTTATTGTTTCTCATTTAAATGTTGTGATACACAGCGAGATGACGGAACTGTCGGCCAGAAAGAAGGATGATGACGTCGCCCACAAACCCTCCACCTCCTCGTCGACCTCCTCCCCGCCCTCTTCCCCCGCCCCCCTCTCCGCCCCCAGGGGGATGCTGCGTCGGCCAGACCTGGCCTTCCACACGCTGCAGACCATTCCCTTTGCCCTCATGGCGTTCATGGTCCTGCGCATGAAGTTTGTCTGGACCCCCCAGATGTGTGTCCTCGCCGCCTTCGGCATCGGCAACACGACGCTATGGCGATGGCTGCTAGGCAAGCTGGGTTTCAAGTCAGACACGCTTGTGAGTGGACCGTCTTTTTATTTTGTTGCTTGTTTACTTTGGAGGTAGTTGCTAGGGAAATAGGGCTAGAACATATTACATTTATCTGTTTGTATGTTAATTTGTTATCTGTGCTGGGCAAGCTAATATGCAATATTTCAGATAACACTTTTTTTCTCTCATTCACATGACTGTTTTAATTTGTAATGGGATGTATAATTATTTCATGGAAATATTTTTGTCATATTAATTTCCTTTACCATTTTAAAAGTTCAATTATAAATGCAAATATGTTTCATAATGGCAGAAATGCTATGCGAATTGAATACATTTTTAATGAAGATTTTATTTAGTATGTAAGTAGCAGGCATGAAAATTGTTTGCGTTCCCACGGATTTCCGCTTTTCTCCAATCTTTATTTTATTTTTTATTTTATTTTATTTTTTTATATATTTTTAAAATTAATTAATTTTTTTTACCCAGAGCCTGTTTTGGTATGTGTCATGCTAAATGGAATCCTCTTACTCCAGATTCTTAATAAATATATAGGGTTAAAAATCTCACCACAGAATGCACCAGATTGCACGATTCTGAACCCCAAAATTGAAAAATCTCCCACACCCTCCCCCCGCTCGGTCGCTTCGCTCCCTCGCAGTAGTTCTCAAAAGTTTTTCAGTGTTTTTTTATGAACAGTACTTTTCATGTCTGAAGTAGTCTCTGAATGATTATACAAGTTGCATTCATGTTAAACTCTAACGACACCCTGCTGTATGAGAGGCAAAATTTCCAGGTGCTATTAAGTTGCAAGGGATCTGATAAGTGAAGCTTCTGAATGCAGACATTTCTCACAAATAAGTTTTCTTTGTACAATGCTTGTGATGAATTCATTAACACAATACAAATAAATACAAATCACATTTTAAAATTCTTTATAATGCAACTTATATTTTTCAGGTGCAATGTGTTCGGCATAGTGTAGCTGTAGTCATCATTGCAATAACCCTATTCTTGGTAAGTACACTTTTAGTACCTGTATGTAAATGTAGGTAAATAAACACAATATTTCATGGTTGTTAAATATTTGCAAGTATCAAAATGCTGTTTCCTAATACAAAATTGTAATTCTCTGTAACAATTGTGTTGTTAGAAAAGAGTAACACTGGGTATGGGTGCCAAGTCAACATCCAGCCAAAAATATTTCGTAAAGACATACATTCTTGGAAAAGGGATTTTGATCTGTAAGTCTCTATTATCATATATTATTATCTCTTTGTAAATTTCTGTTATCCATGCCTTACTTTCTGTTGCATTCAGGTATTATTTGATTTTGTGATGTGTATATCTTTCCAGAGAAGGAAATAAAGATCATAGTGAGAAGTTAGAAAACATGTCCATTTCCAGTCATATCTGTACTATTTGTTTAACTAACCACTATTTTTAATATGAGAAAATGTATATATGTTGATGAATGCTACTTCTGACAGTAAGCTCTTGTCAGGGCCTAGACCTGTGTCATACGCATTCCAACAGCACTACAGGGTGACTAAAACAAAATCACTACATGGTGTCTGAAAAAGGGGGATACGTCTTGTACACAAGTGCGTCCTATACACGGAGATTTACGGTATTGTTTCTATCCTAAATCTTTTTTTCCTGCAGTGTTACCCCAAGATGTCATCGGAGCTGAGCATCCTGAGGGAATTCTACGACCCGGACACGGTGGAACTCATGAACTGGATCAGGTATGTCAGACATTTTACATCATCATAATCGATATGTGTTGTTTCATCTGCTTTTCGAATGTTTGACCATGACTGTGCACAGCTCACTGCTCTGCCATAAAGTTTGCTGCCGTAAGGTCTTGAAGGAAGAACTTCTCCTTAAAGACTGGGAATAGAAGAAGGTGCAACAGTTATTGGGGTGATGTGCCACAACTGCAGTTACACGCTGCAGAGATTCCAACCCTCCCTGTATGCAATTGATAGACTAAAAAAACCTGATTTCTGGATGAATCCTCCCTAAAAGCTGAATGTAAACGTTGGCATCTCTGATACTGTGTAATTTGCAATGGTTAAGTTTCGAACCCTGGACAAGTCACATTATAACCTGTCATATAAAATGATAGTACTGAGGATAAAATAGATTCAAATGAACTGATTTTGTATTTCCATTTGCCTATTGCAGCAAGCTTGCTGATACCAGCTTGGGTCACACTGTTCACGTTGACCAATACTCTCAAGGAAAGTAATTTTATTTTTCCATATATTGCTGTCAGCAAACTACAACTTAGGATGATTTACAGGCAAATATTGGAGATGGTTGATATTAAAACTCTCAGAGTGAGGGGGCTGGGTTGAAAAGCGATGATTCAATATTATTCAACAGATTTTTATTTGATTTTGATTTACCCATTACAGACAGGACTCTCCCAAGACAGCTGTGTTCAGTGGCAGCATGCAGCTATTGGCGGGGGTCAAACTGTGCACTGGACGCAGACTTGACCAATCATCCACACTACGAGTGAAAAATGCTTATTGCCATTAAAAAGCCATGATTCAATGTTATTCAACAGATTTTGATTTTGATTTGCTCTTTACAGACAGGACACACCCAAGACAGCAGTGTTCAGTGGCAGCATGCAGCTACTGGCTGGGGTCAAACTGTGCACTGGACGCAGACTGACCAATCATCCACACTACGAGGATAAGCAGCTCAGGGATACAACAATGCAGGTGAGTTTGGGGAATGGTTTACATATAAATACTTCACCACTCTCCTCTTACTCTTATTTTTTCTGCTGCAGCACCACCACCACCACTACCACTGTCGTCATCATCATCATCATCTTCATCATCATCATCATCATCATCATCATCATCATCATCATCACCATCACCATCACCATCACCATCACCATCATCATCATCATCATCATCATCATCATCATCACCACCACCACCACCACCATAATTATCATCATTTTGTTATCATCATCGTCATCATTTAGTGTCATCACAAGCTCCATCACTTTAGTATTAAGTGTTTTTTTAGTGTTTATTTATCCAGGTTAGCCTCTTCAGTGCCTTTTTTCCCACTGTTTTCCCAGCATTGGATACACACGTGCAATTATCTTACCACTTTTTGTGTGCACTCTCTCCACTCCCTGGAGAGCATTCCAGCAGGTGCTACTTTACAGTACACTCATGCTTTGAACACCCTGATTCATGCAAAGTACCCATTATTGTTTCTTACAGCTGTACCAGTACTACGCCCGTAGGAATGGACAGGAGGTGTATGATATCCACAAAGCCATCGGTACGGATTACATCATTCTGGAAGACAGCATCTGCTACGGGCGGTCATCCGAGGTTGGCTGCAGACTGCCCGACATACTGGACATCATGAATGGACATGTGAGTACTCTGTGTTATTGTTTAGAGGACATTATTCAAGGGATCTAGTAACATTTTAAAAATCCTCAAAACTTACGTGGAACTCAAGCAGTTCTTGCATACCGTGTTCTAGTCGTATTAACAGTAGAAGCATGGGACAGGTTTCCGTTTTTTCAAAATTTCCCTTTCGTTAAAAAGATATTTACGATTGAAGTGTTCAGCTTTTTAACTTTCCAGTGGATAGTCATAACTCTATAAAAAGTCAGTTAGTGAATTTCACGTAGAATTTTTACTCATTACCCGGCCAGATAATATCCATTTAACATGAAATTTGACACATTACTTAGTAGACATATCAGATCACAAATATACACATTTTATTAACCATTCATCACTTTTTGCACAGTATGTCAACAAAGTTACTAGATCCCTTTAAATCCTAAGCCCACTGCGCGCTTGTCAACTGTGCCACAATGCAGCAGTCATTTATCTTTGACTGGTAATTTGATGTCACATACCTGCTCATTTGCACTCTTACGACTGACTCGACTCGCAGAGCCAGTGGTGAGGATTTGACAAGTTCAATCTTCACTACTGGTCGTGACTCTTGATCACAACGTACAGCCAATCATGCAACATTATTCACAAAAGTTAACTCTACAGATCCATGTTGGATTTATTTGTTTAAAGCCCTGATATAACAAAGTGAATTCAATGGGACCAAGGTGCTCATTATAAAGAGGTTTTACTGTAATATTCATTTTTGTTTGTGTTTATTGTATGATGATAACTAAATCAGTTGATCTAATTCCCCTTCCTGTTCAGCTCTACAGCGAGGCTAACCAAGCCCTGGAACCGGACCTGAAGCACCCCAAGATCAGGCGCTTCTGTGATGCCATCAAGAAGGGAGGCCAGGACCTAACACGCCTCTTCAGTCTAGTGTTCCAGAACAGGACCTTTAGGGTCTACGAGCTGTTAGACCAAGGCCGAGGGAATACATAGTACCAAATGAACCCATTAAATGCCAGGGATTTAGTAATCTCCTTAGTATTCATGTTCAGGTACAGGGCTTTCCGCATCTATATGGGCCAAAAGAATATATACAGGTAGTACAAAATATTTTCTGGACCAGGGCCAAGTGGATACCTAGTACCAAGGGATTAGTACCAAATGCTAGAGATTTAGTATTAATGTTCAGGAAGAGGACTTTCAATATCCATCTGGACCAAGATAATACATATTGCCAAACATTGTTCTAGTCTAGTGATTAAAGGGACTTAATGGTCCACAAACTTTAAGCCTGGTCCAAATTGATATGTTGTACCATAGTACATAAAATACATAGTAGCAACAGCCAGGGATTTTAAATAGTATCTCCAAAGTTTAATATTCAGGAGCTATCTGGGCAAAAAAAGTTCATAGTACTGGGGGTGTTGCCTAAAAAGTTGCGATTAATCGCTAGTCAGTAAATCAGATTTAGGCGCATTTCTGACTTGCAATTAATCACAACTTTGCAATCAATTGTAACTCTTTAATATGCAACACCTCCTTGGACACCTTTCATGTTGAGTGTTAGAGAACAGGACTTCTTTCAGGGTCTACTGGCTGTTAGACCCGGGCCAAGTGAATACATAGTACCATATGTATGGACTTCACTTATATCTTTATTATAGTGTTCTAGAACAGAATGTGTCAAATATTTCTAGACCAAGTCCACTGGAAAGACGTAGTATCAATTTCCAGAGTGCATGCTCAAGAAGAGAACATATAAGACACTTTCTTGCTACCAAGCAATGGGACTTTCTTAGAATACAAGAACACTAGGACTAAATCTGTCTGAATGATGAAAGTTGCTGAATATTTATATAAAGTGATAAGAAATCAGTATTCAAATTGTTTGATTTATTGAACTTTATTGCCAAATTGTTTCTTTTCTACTGCACATTGTGAATAAATACCTGTATGTCTTTATCTAAAGCCAGTCTCTGCATAAATACGTTTGTATCACTGCGATTGTCTGCGAAAAAGTGCTTTCCAGCCATATACTTCAATAAAAATTGTCTGCAATCACTGCATTTTTTCCCCTTCACTTTTGAGCAGGTTAAATATCTAGATACTTGTACAGAATTGCACTAGTATCCGATAAACTTTAGCCCCCTACATTGTTTGCAATTATGCACTTGCGGTTTCCTATGATGGATTTTCACAGATGATCCCAGTGATTAAATTGTACTTATGATGCTGGCTTTGAAATATAAGGGGAAAGTGTACAAAATATTTTGTTCTTGATTGGAAGTTTATTACATTTTGTAATTAAACTGTTAGCGAAGAACTACATTTTATTTCCCTGCTTGGTATGTAGCAATTTGCAGATGCAAATTTACATAGATGAGACAATCTGTTTACCTATTTGCATATTGAGATGTAAAATAATTGCCTAATTTGGACATAAATAGAGATTTCTACTTACATTAGTGTGTATAGTTAATAATGTAATTAATGAAATGATTGCTATGTGTATTAAGTCATGTTTGTGTGTGAAAGAAAGAAAGTTAAGATTTGAAAACATATCTTTATGCTGTTTATTCATGTACATAGTTTGACAACAAAAAAATGACAATATATTTTGTATTATTTGCAAGTCTTTAATATTTAACGAAATGCTTACCAAGTTGTTACCATTATACCATTCCTGCTTTTTGTATTTTATGTTTTGTTCATACCGTTATGACATTGAACATTTCTTCTGATGCATGATCAATGTGCCATTTAAACCTTTATTGCCAATAAGATGTATGCACATGTATTTGTTTAAAAGGAATACTACTTTAATATTTTATTTAATGTCAATTTCCAAATGAAGACATGGCATTTATATTAATAGTGACTGAGGTTATCTAGAGGCTGATGCGTGAATATGGGCTAGATTTCTGACTACATAAAAACATGGCATATTTGTATTCATTTTGTTGTTGATACAATGGTCAACAGGGTATGTATTAATGTATATAGAGCTGCATTGGTCCAACAATCAGGAGGTCGCAGGTTCGAGTCCCCCCAGAGTAAAATTTTCTTTGATAATGTTTTATTTATTTGTAAGTATTAAGGATGAAACAGAGTAGTACAGCTTTGTATTTGGCATAGCACGCATTTTAAAAACAAATTTTTTTTTTGGGGGGGGGGGGTACGATGTTTGTTCTTCCAAAATATACCAAATAAAAGATTTATTTAAGAAGGTAAAACCATTGACAGATATGAGAATATAACAAGCCATGTCAGTATTACATGATTCTTTTTGTTTCCAAGAGTATTTTGTTGATGGAATGTTTCTCTATTTTTCCAAAATGAATATCTAATGGGTAAAATGGTTATAACTAAAAATGGGTTTATTACAAAAACTTCACCCTATGACTAAAAGGTTGTAAATAAATTTCACTTTTCTGTAGATGTTTAAATTGTGAATGCTGAATAACAAATGTTTTGGTTGCTCTTTTATGTTGGTTTGTGCAAATATGCAAACAAAAAATATTGCTTGTCAACTGTGTTTATTTAGTGTTGCAATACAAACAATTGAAATATGTATTTGACTATATATTGTATTCATGCATCAATGTTTATATTTTATTGTACATTTCATAAACAAATTTTTATTGAGGAAAGATTTTTATGAGAATTTGTTTCACATTGGTAAAGCAAATATTTGTTATAAATACATTCAATGTGCATTTCAGATTTCCTAAAAATGTTACTGTTTGTAAACAGATATGTACAACTTTCCCTTTGTAATATTTTGATGCTTTTCCAAGTTCTACTTGTATACTGTTACTGTTGCATATGGTAAGTTTATTTATAATAACTGATAGCGCTGAATTCTCTTTTAGAAGCTGGACTGAACAAAAGCAGTTGCTTCTTTGCCCCACTACATATGTTAATGTTTCATTGTTTGCCTATTTTTGTTTATGTCCTTGAAGTTTCATTGTACTTTCCAAACGAATGAACATGTTTGGTTTGAATTGGATTATAACGGACTTTAAAAATTCTTAATAGTGGTTAAATTCAACCCTGGATTATATTGTCATTTGATGCCATTTTTAAGTGCATGGACTAAATTTTAATAATCAACAGGGTGCTAAATAAACTCCATGGACTTAATTATGCTAAGATTAGATGATAATTAGAACCATTACAGTGATACCTCTTTATAACGAGCACCTTGGGTCCATTTAATTAACCTTATTATAATCAGATGTCTTGTTGTTTCAGGGTTTAAAAACAATAAACTGCATAGAACCTGGAACTGTGAAAGTGACCTCGCTATATCAGGTACCTCGTTATAACGGAGCTCATTAGAAAGAGGTTCCACTGTATTTAAATATTTAAGTTACTCCCATCCAGATTTGGAAGATTTCTTGAAACAGATTCTTATTAATTTATCTGTTGTAAACTAAGTAATTTTAAAAAAAAGAACATATTTGTTTGTTACTTGTTTTTTGTGCAATTGTAGACTTTTCTTTTTTATGTGCAAGATATTGGTTTTCTTGTTCTATATTTCAATTCTAAAGGTGCCAACTTTGTATTCTTAAGATGTTTACAATAATAAAGTTTGGGTATGATCCAAAACAAGAATTTAATTATGTCTCTGTGTTTTATCATTACTTATCCCAAGGTTTATGTACAAAGAAATCTCACAGGAAACGGTTAAAGGTACATATTCAATTTGTTGACGAGTTAAAGGTTTGCTTGTAAGTGGATATACATGTCCATGTATGTGTGGATGAAGAAGGGTGTGGGTGTGGGCATATGCATGTAGACAAAACCTGTGTATAATGACCACATATTAAAGGGGAATGAGAACCGTGTCCACTGAGAGATGACCTCTATTTTGACTAATAATATTATTAATTTACTACACCTAAGAAGCATTCGCTTATGCTTGAAATAATTGCTACTTTGTATGCATACAGCACATTGTATGAAATGTGATAAGTAGTATTCCTGTCTATAGTATCAACTGAGTATCAATTGAGAAAATACTTTTAAAATATCAAGTAACTTTGTTGGAAAGTGCAAAAAAGTGATGAATGATTAATAAAATGTGTATTGGAGTGATCTGATGTGTCCACAAAGTAATGTCTGGAAATTTCACATTAATTGGATGTTTTTTTTGCTGTATATGAGCGAAAAATGCAAAGTGATCATCACTAACTCATTGTACTTACTTTGTACACGGCATGGAATTATCCCGTAGACAATTTCATATCTGAACAATCGTAAATATCTTTTGAAAGAAATGGAAATTTGAAAAACCAAAACCTGTCTCGTGCTTTAATTGTTAATATGAGTATGATAAGGTATGAGAGAACCACTAGAGCTACAAGTAAGTTTTGAGGATTTGGACAATGTTACTAAGTCCCTTTAAAAAACTGTTCAAGTCACACTTCCCACTATACTAACGACCATATCAGAATCACAATTCTTACACATGAATCTTCACACTGCAACAAAACCCCCTCATTTCTATGGAACAATCAAGTCTAATATGCATTTTTAGATTATTTTTTTCATTATATATGTTTATTTTCATATTGATAAAATATTTTAATTCAAATGTCATTATTCATGCTGGGCCAACATGGCAAGATCGGGGTATTTCATTGAAGACGACACCCTTGGGGCAACCAAAAAAATACTTTTTTTTTCACGAGGGCGATTTTGAAAATTTTGAGGGAGAAAAATGCCCTCGTGAAATTAGTCACGAGGGCTATTTTGGGGCTCACGGGGGCTCTTTTTTTTTTTACATCGTTTTCACTGCTCAAGGGTCTAATAAATGATTATCATGATGTGATCTATCCGATTATGCCATGTCTGGTACGTTTTTGGCGCTTTCCGATCATGCAAAAAGATGTAAAAAAAAAAAAAAATTCCAATCAAAGTGTCAGTGTTACCAACATTTACCCCTTAGCCAATTGAATCCTGAAAATTTGTATATAGCTACTGCAAGCATTTAGTTACTAATAATGAATGAATGAATGAATAACTTTATTACCAATAAGATAACAAGAATAATAATGAGAACATAAATATTTAAAGGATTCAAGTGTCACTCACAGGGGTTAGTTTGTGGAAAACTCTGAAATGTCTAAATTTCTTTGGAATTTCCCTAGTACAAGTGCAGCAAAATATACTGCACGGTATTCAATTCTATACTTAAGTCAATTACTTAGCCAAAGTTGGGATTTGATTAATTCATCAACTGAAAATCTTACTAAAAATTTGATGTCATACTGTCTTCAAACATTACATTTTGATTTTGTTTTACTAAAGTAAACGTTCAAAACATATTTTAATACTAGTTCTCAGCCTAGAAAAATGCTAAGTAAATTTCTTACTTAATCTAAGTATTGAATTGAATACCAGCCCAGGGCCAGTATTCAATTCCTTACTTAAGTCCAAATTAAAGCAGTTTACTTAGTATTTTTAGCCAGAATTGGGATTCAATTAATTCATCAACTGAAAATCTTACCAGTATTTTGATGTCATAATATCTTCAAATATTGCATCTAAATTTTGTTTTACTGAAGTAAAAGTCTGAAAAATTATTGTAATACGAGATAAGTAAAGTTCTCAGCTTAGCAAAATGCCAAGGAAAGAGATGGCTGGTTATTTACTTGGTCATTTGGTTTTCACAGATGCGTTCAATAAATTATGATCAGCGCTGAGAGATAATGATCAATCATATATGGCGCTATATAAATATAAGTATATTTTTACTCCTGAGATCACCCTTTAGTACCACCATCCAAGAGACACAGCCCAGGTCTCAAGGCCCGGGCTGATTTACACGGAAGAGCAGGGCTCTAAACAATATATCAGAACACCTCTTCACAAGAAAAACCTGCACTGCTAGACTTGTCACCAGTCTTTCCTTTGCCATCACTTCCTAGCAGCTGTTTGTCTGAAATATGAGAGTGCGGAAGCTATAGGGTCATTGTTCCCCGACCCTGTCCCTCTTGCACAGAGTAGACACCCCTCAAGCAGTAGATGGAAGAGTCCTGTCACCTGATCCACTTGGTTTGTTCAAATGAGAGAAACCAGCACTGTTAGACTAGTTGCCGGTCTTTATTTGAGGGAGACACCCCTAGTGCAGTAAATGGTTTAGTCCTGTCAGATGATCCACTCGGTTTGTCCCAGCAAGTAGCCAGTACTGCTAGACTCTGCCATCACTTCTTATCAGTTGATTGTCTGAAATATGAGAGCGCGGAAGCTATAGCGTCATCATTGCCCCCCGATCCTGTCCCCTTCGCATTTGAGGGAGCAGAGACCCCTCCCGCAGTAAACGGTTGAGTCCTGTCGAACGATCCGCTTGGTTTGTCCCAATTAGAGAGACCAGCACTGCTAGACTTGTTGCTAGTCTTTTCTCTTGAATTACCATACATGGATGAGTAGTCTTTAGGTGGAGGATAGCTGGGTCTGGGCACGGATTTCTTTTCCCCCAAATTTTGAAAAGAAGAACTGTCATCGCTGGTCTTTTCTCTCGTATTGCCATAGGTTGAGGAGTAGTCTTTTGGCGGGGGATAGCTTGCAGTAGGTCTAGGCCAAGTTTTCGTCTGCCCCTGGCCCTGGGAGTCTGAATAGCAGCTAGGAGGTGCAAACTCTGTCAGTCTCTCAGCTCGCATACTGCTCAGCCGTTGATCCCACGGTGATTCAGGTTCTGCAAGATAAACCACAAAAAAGTCCATGCTATGTAAATGTATGATGATGCAATGATGCCACCACTCAAACCTCCATTGGAGTAAAACTGCATAAGTCAAGTAAGTCAAGCAAAGATATTAAACGTTTTTACAGTAAACAACAAAGATTTTGTGATGCATATTCAATATTGCAGATCTTCACCCACCAAAGCCATTGTAATTTTATACCATTAATTTTTTTTACATTTTTAAAATTCCATAATGCGATGACTAAATTAACAAGGGAGTAAATACAATATACAGACAAGTTAATTATACTACATCTTGCACGACAGTTAGTTAGGCAGACTGATCCACCCGAACATTCATCAAAAAAAGTAATAAGGGAATTATTAGTTATGAAATATACTAATTTGATAATTTATACCTTTGCCAATGTCCCACTCTCTAACACTGGTATCCTTCGGGACTCTTTCCTCCGCCTTGCTCTCTGGCTTCAGTTCTGCTTTCACTCCTACTTCCTTCTTTTCTTCCTCCTCTTTATCATCTTCCACCAGTTCTCCTCTTTGCCTCTTCCTCTCCTTCACTTTCTCCAGTCTGGCCTGCATGGATGCCTTCCTCTTCTGTTTGAGCTTTTCTCTCCTCTGTCTTTGATCCAGGGTCTATAAAAAAAAAAACATGAAATATCAAATTATATTAAATTGAATCTTCCTGTTCTTTCTCCTCTCTATCATCTTCCACCAGTTCTCCTCTTTGCCTCTTCCTCTCCTTCACTTTCTCCAGTCTGGCCTGCATGGCTGCCTTCCTCTTCTGTTTGAGCTTTTCTCTCCTCTGTCTCTGATCTAGAGTCTATAAAAACACACCAATAATATCATTATAATGATTGTAATGATGATGTTGTTGATGTTGATGACTATGTTGATCATGATGACAATGATGATGATTATGATGGGGATGACGATGATGATGATGATGATGATGATGATGATGATGATGATGATGACGATGATGATGATGTTGAAGATAATATAGAGAATGATAATGTTGATGAAGATGACAAAGACAATGATGATAATTGTGATTCTTATTTCAAGTCTGGGCCAGCAATAAGTTGCACCTTGGAGTGTTGGTGAATTTTTTTAAAGATTCACTTAAATAAAATTCATCTTAATCAAAACTAGAGCAATTTGACTGTGCACAGTCAACAAAAGATGCCTCCGCCTTATGTGGTAATTATTGACCACATGACTTAAAATCTAAGATAGTTTAAGTGATCTAAGTGCATAGTAAGATCATGAAATCCCATATATTTGTTAATATACCGGTACATGTAACTGTATGAGTCTTGTGATCTTTGATGTCACAAACCTGTAAATCCCCTAGTCTAATTATTTCATAAGTTCATCAAGATACATACACATACAAAATATGATGGTAATCCCTTAACTGGTTCTTAAAATAGTGCCATTGCTATTTTCTCATGAATTATGGGCCATTTCACCTTTGATCATAGACAATGCCCCCAGATAATTAATATGCCCAAATCAATAAGACCAGGCTACATCACCGAATCATGGGGAGTTAAATCCCCCAACCCTGGTTGGTAAGATTGGGAGACTGGTGCTTACCTCATCTCTGAGAAGCTGCAGCGTCTCCATCTGTTCATTCCTCTCACTCTTATCCTTGGAGAAGTCAAAGTAACCAACACCCATGTCTCGAACCTCTGCAAATAATTGACAGCAAATTGTCACTCAGTTTTCTACGATCAATCACTGATTTCTCGAGTGCTTTTAATCAAAGTAAAACAAACAAACATACAAATAGTGATTGACTTATTTTGTTTAAAGGATTATGTAGATAAAAAATGAAGAAAATAATTGACAGCAAGTTCATGGTTTTCTACGATCAATCACTGATTTTTCTTGAGTGCTCTTGATGAAAGTATAAACAAAAATGAATGCTCTTTTCATAATGTACTGAAATGCGACGAAAGCATATGTTTTGGGGCAAGCTATTTTTGTAGAAACTTGCTCCTCTTGACAAGTTAGATATTTTGTATTTGGTAGTGCCCTGCCAGATGATTCAAAATATGCTGCATATTTGTACATACAATCAAACCTGTCTTAGTGGCCACCTGTCTATAGCAGCCAACCTGCCTATAGTAGCCTACCTGCCTATAGTAGCCTACCTGCCTATAGTAGCCTACCTGCCTATAGTGGCCACCAAAAGTGATCCCCGCAGAGAAAAACAACATTGTAGAACCTTTATATAGAGGTCACCTTTCTACAGTGGCCACTTTTCTTGTCTCCCTTAGGTGGTCACTATACACAGGTTTGACTGTAATTATTTTGCATGGACCGATCGTGGAGTCTTACCATCATATTTGACGTTCTGGTAGTGAGTGGGTCCCTGAGGTCTCTTAGCCGCCGCCTCTTCCTCATCCTCCCATTTCTTCCTCAGCATCTCCCGGTACATGTCACTGGACAACAGGTCTGGCAGATCTTCATCTTTCTTCTTTTCAGCCTCCTCCTTCTCCCTAAAACAGGATAAGAACAGAAGAACAAACACACAAATCTATTAAACTTATTTCCATTTCTTCCTCAGCATCTCCCGGTACATGTCACTGGATAACAGGTCTGGCAGATCTTCATCTTTCTTCTTTTCAGCCTCCTCCTTCTCCCTAAAACAGGATAAGAAAAGAAGAACAAACACACAAATCTATTAAACTTATTTCCATTTCTTCCTCAGCATCTCCCGGTACATGTCACTGGACAACAGGTCTGGGAGATCTTCCTCTTTCTTCTTTTCAGCCTCCTCCTCCCTAAAACAGGATAAGAAAAGAAGAACAAACACACAAATCTATTAAACTTATTTCCACTTCTTCCTCAGCATCTCCCACGTACATGTCACTGGACAACAGGTCTGGCAGATCTTCCTCTTTCTCTTTATCACTGAACGAAATGCGTTCCAAGGCATCGGCATTCCAAGCCGGAGACCCAGGTTCGAGTCCTGGCGGAGACCAATTTTTCGACCAGTGCCTTTTTTCATTTGGAGGATTAAAAGGAGGAACATTGCTTACTAAGCTACGCCTACTATTATTCTTCCTTCTCAATCATTTATGATTACTCCTTGCAATTATATATATATATATATATATACCGTGGGTGCTGGAGAACCTGGCCGGGGGGAGAACCCGGCGAAAAAATGGACAGGGCTACCTTTGAAATTAGATTTGCCGAAAATGCACTGAACATGCGACTCAAAACTTATATCAAACGATTTATCTGCATATTGCTCATACAATACATGTATATTGCTGTTCTGTAGTCCTCCTGGTTATCCAGAAAATCGCTTGAAAGTCAGTCTTTAAACTCCAAAATTTGTTATTTTTTATTTTGTTCACGATAATTTGAGATTTCAATTTTTATAATCTTTATTCTCGCTTTTGTAAATCTACGCTCAGTAGTTCATTTCGGTAGAAACTTACACCAATTGGACCGTAATATCGCGGTGCCTTCGCTGATAAAAAAATTATCGCTCAACGGCAAAGCGGGTTTCCGCACGGCGCGATTTCATGCACCAAGGTTCAATTTATCGCAGTGCAGGAGAACCCGGCCACCGCGCACGGTGCGTGTACAAAGTCAATGACGCACTGTGCTAATCTGTGTTGTGTGTGACTGGCCGGGTTCTCTAGCACCCACGGTATATATAGTTTTTTCTTCTTTTTTTTCCCTTAAAAATAAAAACATATTTTTTTCTTAGAAAACGTACTGCCGTATTTACATTTAAAAAAACGTACTAAATATGGCAAAAACGTACTACTTGGCATCTCTGCTAGTGGTTGTCATGAAGACAATGGGGCCAGCTCAAACTACTACCAACTCCCCAAATCAAAGGACATTTTTTAAAGAAACAAAACTGTTATATGGAAATAATGTGCGACATTACTTCAGTATTCTATTGGTAATAATATTGTAAAGCGCTTAGTGATGATCAATCATAGGCACTATTTAAATTGAGTTTATTATAAACAGTAGTAGAACTTCGGAACTCACACAAATACTTGAGGGTTAAGTCTCTTGTCCATTGAGATGAGTTCAGGGAGATCCTTCCTCAGGCAGCGTCTAGACCGCCCCAATGTGTCGGTATAGTCAACCCTACAAGGACAAACGAATATGCGTTATAATGTTAAATACATGTGTATATATTTACAAATTGTACACAATATGGCTTGAGTGTATCAGTTGGTAATTCTCATGCAGCCAAGAGTGTTTCAGACCACTGTAATACTCCCTGGTTGCACCCCTCTATAGGAGACCCTGCACCCCTCTCTCCTCTACACCTCTTCGTGCATCCCATCCCACACCCTATCTAAATCATTGCAGGCTCCCTGCAACAACTAACCATTCTTCATCTGGACAATCTGGTGGGGGCGGGGGTGTCTCCCCTCTGTGCTCCAACCTCCCTGGTTGCACCCCTCTCTAGGGGACCCTGCAATGCTCCCCTCTCCCCTTCTACCTGCACCCCATTACGCACACCTCGCTTTACCACTCTCCTTGCAAGGACTTACCATTCTTCATCTGGACCATCTGGTGGGGGCGTGTCTCCCCTCCTTCCTTCAACCTCTTGGTTACACCCCTCTTTAGAGTTACCTGTTCTCCTCTTCCTTCACCTCTCTTCTTGCACCCCATCCCACACCTATCACTTAACTTTGTCAAATCAACCAAAATCATTTGAAACTTTCACATTTCTCTTTTACCTTGTAATTTGGCTTATGGTTGCAGAAGAATGAAATGTGCTTTGATTTTACAAATGTCTCACCATTCTTCATCTGGATTATCAGGTGGGGGCGTGTCTCCCCTCTGTGCTCCAACCTCCCTGGTTGCACCCCTTTCTAGAGGACCCTGCACACCAGTTGTGACCTCTGACCTCTGATCAAACACCTTTTTCTCAAAGTCCACAAGGAACATCTCGCTTGTTTCTTCATCTGGGTGGGAAAGGGAGCATGATATTTACAGTCATGAAATTACTAAGTAATCCATTGATGTAAATCAACTGCCTATTATAGTAAGATATGCATGAATCGCTGGATGGGCTGGATTGTGAAGTGTCTACCATAAATAGATACAATGATATTACAGGTACCCACAAGAAGGTCCAATTATTAATTATCACAAGTATGCCAGCACTTGGGTGGGAAAATCAATCTTATTCATAAATCCTTACTAAATGTACTTTTAATTCAAACATATAGAGAAACTGACCAGAATATAATGTGATTGAAAAGGAGCAAAGAAAATGTGATTCCAATGTACTTTTACCAACCAAAACACTAAATAAGGTAAAAAATAACCAATACTCTTGTTATTCAGTCCTTACATTTTCTTCTTAACCCATTCCCTTTGAGGTTCTGAAATCCCCATAGACTTTGTACACAACCCATCCGGTTCCCATAGTCAAGGGGTTAATACAGTATAAAAGTAAAAGTAATCCTCACCTGGTACAAAACCATCGCTCGTCATCTTCTCATAAAATTTGGCTTTGGCTTCCAACTTCTTCCTGCAGAGAAATAATCAAGCAAGTATTGAGAAATTAATGTTCAGATATTTAGAGAGAATGAAGATCTTGGAAAAAGATGCGACAATCAACAGTAAATGGTTAAACCCTTTCAAACCTGCATAATTTGTCTAGCCTTAGGCCAATCACTGTTGCCAGGAAATTGTCTCTCCTCAATATCAATGCAAATCCTTCTACTTGGCGACATCCAGACAAAAGGTCACTTGACTTTTCTGTGGAAGGGTTAAACCAGGGTGGTATTCTGTAAGGATCTTAGGAGGTGAAGTTGATCTTAAGAGCAACTTTGGTATTCTGTAAGTTGCTCTTAGAGTTGCTCTTAAGACCAACTCTGAAAAGTTGCTCTTAACTTAAGAGCAACTTTTTGAATATGTAAATGTATGCAAATATATGCAAATAAGCATCCTAAGATAAGAGGTATTCTGTAGATGAAGATAAGAGCAACTTTTTGATCTTATCTTAAGACTAATGCCTACAACCAGTCTTAGTTTGAATTAAACACAACAAAAATAGGAAGTCCCCCCTCATCAAAACAGCGTAACTTTTTAACGAAACGGTTTTGAGCAAAATAACGTGGCAGAATTGTTTCTACACTTATTGACTAACTTCTGTTTTAACATTAAATTGGTCCGTCAAGTCATGCATGAGTGAGTAACATTTTGACTCTTGTGACTTTTGAAAAGTGACAATTTTGCCTTTAATATGTGCTCAATCATGCATGACTTGACGGATCAATCTCATTTTCACAGAGAAGTTAGCCAATAAGGTTAGTGTAGAAACAATTCTGCCAAGTTATTTTGCTCAAAACTTTTTAAACGCTATTTTGATTAGGGGGGGGGGGGAACTTACTTTTTTGTTGTTTTTAGAACGCGTGATCAAAATGGCCGACGAATTATTGTTATATCAATTTTGGCGGCGGCAGGAGCAGCTAAATCGCAAAGGTCAATTTTAAAAAGTAGAAGAAAATTCTCCCTCTATGATGCTCCTATCTACAACTTTCGTTGCATTTTCGCAACGCACTTTGATGACATGTTTGACTGCAGTTGACGTAATGCAATTTTGGACAAATTATTCTGTTGTGGTATAGTGGGTACACCATATAATTATGATATGAATAAACAAACAAACCCGTTTAAAAACGGGTTGGTCTGTTTATTCATAATTAATTATATGGGGTACACAGTTGCTAAGGCATAAGCATATTTTGCGCGCAAATTACTTATTGTGCGTTGTCGGTGCGCGCACGATGCGCGCAACACACTTTCATGTACCATCTATATTGCTCAGTAACATAATGATTGAGGGTCATTCCATGTCAAATCACCCAAAAAAAGTGAAAATTTTCATCGTACCCCCTTCAAATTTGCTAATATTTGGTATGTATGATATTTCAACATTTCAAAGCGCAAAAATTTAAGTTTTAGCCCAATCCGCCCAACGGTTTTGGCGCTATGGTCGATTCTTCGGGGGTAGTTTTGTCAAAAATGGGCGTGGGCACCGTTTTTCAAATCGCCATTGTCCATTAACCGTTGGGTCAATTTATTTTTTAATGGTGTCATTGGACTGGGGATGTTATATGCAATCCATTTATGCCATTTGTTTTCATGCATGAGCGAGTTTGGATACGATAACCTTTGACCTTAGGCTTCGACCTTCCGTTTCACCTCGTGGATCAAATAATCTTGAGAATTTTTTTGGCTTAAATCTTGGCTTGATATAATATCTACAACATATGAAAGAATTGGAGATGTATTATTTCTTGTTTTTTCTACAGCCTTGTTTTATGTTTGCAAATTTCATGTAAAATTGAATTATTTTAGACCTACACCCATGTGTAGTTCAAGTTCAAATTGCAAACTTGTACATCAATTATGAAAGCAAATATCTACAGGTATCCCTTTTCAATGAATTTAATGTTTCTATGCATCAGAAATTCATGCAATATTAACATGATTTGCAATCTGTACAAATTCAAACCTGATTCTTTCCAACTATACCAAACACAAACAGTAACTACCCTCTAGACAACTGCTCATAATTTTATAACCAATGATTGTTTAAGATTTGATCTTACCACAATATTTCTACAGTTGTTTTGTACACTATGTGTGAAAATCAGAGATACTTATCTCTTCATTCTATGAAAGAGCTTAGATTAAAGACAAATGACCTAATTTCAAAAGTCACAAGAACTTGCGCATGCCTGTCCATTTCTGTGAATCATCACATTTGCTTAATGCATTATTTATGGTTTGTGAAATTTCAAATTGCACTGTTTTTTTTATTGCAATTAATGCATTTAAAAACAAGTGCCATTAAAAATCAAAATGAGTGGAATATCAAACAGCATTGTTTTTGTGTTTGGTTTAGTTGGAAATAATCAGGGTTGAATGTTTACAATTGCAAATCATGTTACTATTGCATGAATTTCTGTTGCATAGAAACATTAAATTCATTGAAAAGGGATACCTGTAGATATTTGCTTTCATAATTGATGTACAAGTTTGCAATAATTTGAACTTGAAAGATTTTATTCAAGAAAACATCTCCACCTAGGCCCTGTTGCAGAGAGAGTTGCATTTCAACCAATCAGATTTGTGCATTTAGAACATTTGATCTGACTTACAATTGATTTATCTCTTTCTGCAACAGGGCCATTGTCAGGTTGGAAACATGTGGTATCATTAGAATGTCATTTGTCTGGATTGCTATTGTATGAGGATTAGCAGGTCTATTTAACAGTGGTGAGCCAGAGTCTGAATAGGCTCTAATCCTGACTTTGAAAAGGTCTTTTTCATACAATACACCCCTATAGAATTCTTGGACATGGGTGTAGGTCTAAAATAATTCAATTTTACATGAAATTTGCAAACTTAAAACAAGGCTGTAGAAAAAACAAGAAATAATACATCTCCAATTCTTTCATATGTTGTAGATATTATATCAAGCCAAGATTTAAGCCAAAAAAATTCTCAAAATTATTTGATCCACGAGGTAAATGGAAGGTTGAAGCCTAAGGTCAAAGGTTATCGTATCCAAACTCGCTCATGCATGAAAACAAATGGCATAAATGGATTGCATATAACATCTCCAGTCCAATGACACCATTAAAAAATAAATTGACCCAACGGTTAACGGACAATGGCGATTTGAAAAACGGTGCCCACGCCCATTTTTGACAAAACTACTCCCAAAGAATCGCCCATAGCGCCAAAACCGCAGGGCGGATTGGGATAAAACTTAAATATTTGCGCTTTGAAAGGTTGAAATATCATACATACCAAATATGAACAAATTTGAAGGGGGTACGATGAAATCCATTGGGTGATTTGACATGGAATGACCCTTGACTGAAATTGACTTCATAAATGCACGTTTTTTTATTATTGCTCCTTGAGAGTTTGAGCAATAAATTGTATACGTGTCCGTATTTAAAGGGATCTAGTAACTTTGTTGACATGTGCAAAAAGTGATGAAGGGTTGATGCAATGTATATTGTTGTTATCTCATATGTCCACAGGGTATTGTGTGAAAATTTCAAGTCAAATGGACATTGCATGGCCAAGTAATGAGCGAAAATGCAAAGTGATATTCACTGACTCACTGCACTCACTTTGTACACGGTAAGAAAAACTCCGGGGGAGTTTTTCTTATCTGAATACTTTAATCGTACATATCTTTGTAACGAAAGGGAAATTTGAAAAACCGAAACCGGTCCCATGATTTTATTGTTAATACGAATACAACAAGGTATGATGGAACCGCTAGAATTAAAATTTTATTTTGAGGATTTGGACAATGTTACTAAGTCCCTTTAAAACATGTAAAAATAAATATGAACATATATTTTCTTCAAATACTTATAGATAAGCAGATATTATTACATCTCAATTACATCTTAATTCCATCAAGGAAATAAAGGACGCTTAAACTTATATTTATTTTCTATGAGAGTTTGTTCAATTACACATTTCTTTATTAACTGAAGTTTGTTTAAATGAGTAATATGATTGCTGTTATAATGTCATACTGTTAAAAGATATGTTGTAGTACTGTTATATACTTTGCAACAATGTGAAAAAAAGAATATCCATGAACGATATGAACCAAATCAATCCATCCATCCATCCATCCATCCATCCATCCATCCATCCATCCATCCATCCATCCATCCATCCATCCATCCATCCATCCATCCATCCATCCATCCATCCATCCATCCATCCATCCATCCATCCATCCATCCATCCATCCATCCATCCATCCATCCATCCATCCATCCATCCATCCATCCATCCATCCATCCATCCATCCATCCATCCATCCATCCATCCATCCATCCATCCATCCATCCATCCATCCATCCATCCATCCATCCATCCATCAATCCATCAATCCATCAATCCATCAATCAATCCATCAATCAATCAATCAATCGTGATGTGGCCACGTGGTATCTTCTTGACAATTCTGCAAAATGATTAGTTGTTCATCAATGAAAACAAAGACGATGATTGGTCGAATGGTTATTAATGGGCGTGGCTCATGAATATTTATGAGCTAATTAATTATTCCTTATTCATGCTAAGATCGTCCTAAGAGCAACTTACAGAATACCACTTAGGCACATCTTAGGGAGCTCTTAGAGTTGATCTTAAGAGCAACTCCTAAGAGCAACTCTAGGATGAACTTACAGAATACCACCCCAGATCACCAATTATAACAAAGTTGCACTTTTGAACCGGGGGGCTGTTTCACAAAGATTCTAAGTTGAACTTAACTCTAAGTTGGATTTCAAAATTATGGAAAGCCTTTAGTTTTTTTGATGAAAACAAAACTGTCAACAAAATGTTTATTAAAATCATTAATATTTTATATTATCAAGGATCTTTGTGAAACACCCCCCTGGTCTCAAGATGGGCAAAGTGCTGATGAGAATTCAGGCCTATCATAATATCATTGTGGTTCAGTGGAAAAATACAGCGGGTTTGGGGCAATTTAGGCCCAGAAATACCCAAATGAGCCTTCCAAAATAATACAAGATCAAGCCCCAGTAAACGTTCACAGAGTTCAATGCAAAATCAATTTTCAAAGAGGCCTATTTTCATACTGAAATGGTTGAAAAGTAACCCCTTCCTCCCAATTTCCCCCCTGGTTGTGGTTGTTTGTTTATCATAAAAGAGTTAAAATCAAGCAATGGACCTTGAATCATCCAGCTGATTTCTCTCCTCAGCCAGCTGCTCCAAGTCCTTCTCCGCTCGCGCATTCACACCGGCATTCTTCTTGCTCCAGATGCTGGTCTTCTGAAACAAAGATGGGTGATACAAAAGAAAAATTAACCATTGATCAATGTATTCAGATTTATAGATATTGCTTCCAAGAGTACCTAGACTAGAGACAAGTTATTCCATCAACCTGGACCTAATTAAAGGACTTCAATAAGTGGTATCCTACTTGTTTACAATAATTGCTATTGAGTCTCTGGTTATAACACTTTCAGGATGTAAGAAACATTGGAAAAGTTTACCATTGTATTCAAACATATTACGTCTCTTCCTCGGGGATCAATAGAAAAGCTATTCTATGGCAAGCCAAATTTGGCATTGATGACATTTTGGCAGCCTGGAGATAATTTGTAGTGTCCCCAGGCTAGCAGCCATTTCTAGCATTGCGCATTGTATTGCCATATAGACGTACACCTGTGTTGTGCCTTGTGGTGTGCTGTGTTGTTTTATTTTGTATTGTATTGCATTGTATTTTAAAAATTAATTACTGTGATGTGATGTGATGTGAACAGTGATATGATGTGATGTTGTTGTTGTTATTTTATGGCGATCAGTCAAACTTGACGATCGTTGCCAATTTAAAATTCTCTTCATATTTTTTATTTTTTTTACCGACTGTATATGTCATATTTAATGAGATGTGAACAGTGATGTGATGTGATGTAAACAACTGAAAAACAACATGATCTACCTTTGACCCAGTCTGCTTGGACTGACTTGCGGAGGTTTGGCCTTGGCTTCCTGAGCCCGAGGGTTGCAGACGATCTCTCTTCAACTGCTCCTGTTTCCGGAACAACTCTGCCTTCAAGTCAACCAGCTAAAATTAAAAGGGTCAAAGACTCATGCAATGATAAACAGAAAAATCACTAGTAGTAGTAGTCTAGTTACAAACATATATATACACGATAACACTAACAGACAATGTCAAATCGTGTATTAGGCCCCACCACTGCTATACTGTATACATATAACCTAACCCTATAAGTTACCCTTTAAACCCTAACCATAACCTAACCTAACCAGGCGCCGTCCGTAGGACGGCGCCTGGCATTCTGAGCTGTGCATACCGTGATGGAAACACTTTATAGGCTTTAACGGCAAACACACTTGTACAAAACCATAAAATATCATACTTTAAATAACATATCTCGGTTCATACTTACGAATTATGTTATGCATGGACATCAGTGCTCCAACTGGTAAAACGTCTGATGCTCCATTCGTTTGATTTATCCTGAAATTTACTATAAAACTGGCAAGATTACAGAAGTGACGAAAATGGTATCCGAATTTGTTCGCTGCATGCAATATCAGGTGATCGAAAACTTGTCGGCAATGCGCGAGGTCGCAGGTCAAACTTTGGCGTACGAGCCTGGATGTGCGCGCGTTCTGTACAGCGATTGATCTATATATTTCTGCGTGCGCGATACACTCCTATCGATCCTGTACACGGCATGTGACATGTCAGTCCCTGGCTTATTGTCAACCGATCGCTACTTACGCGCGGATCACCTCCTATCCTGCGCATGCGCTATGCATTGCCGACGAGTTTTCGGTCACCTGACATTGCATGCAGCGAACAAAGACGAAGGAAATAACAGTCATCATCATCATCATCATCAATTTGAGGTAAGTTATCATTCTTTTGCAACAAATTAAATATCAAGCAAGGTAGGTTGAATGTTTAATTAATGTCTAGAACTAAAAAAAAAATAATAATAATAGATGGAAAGTTCTTGAAACCACCCGTCGGCAAATTTCCTACAAATTTGTTAACGTTTCGTCTTCACAGCGCCGTCCTACGGACGGCGCTGATCACAGTTAACCCTAACCCTAACCCTAACCCTAATTTGGTGGCTATAGGTCAGATTAATGGCTATAGGTCAGATTAATGGCTATAGGTCAGATTTAGTGGCTATAGGTCAGATTTAGTGGCTATAAGTTGGCTACATAAGTGTATACAGTATAGCAGTGGTGGGGCCTAATACACGATATTGCCGTCAATGATCAACAACATCAACAGTCAACACTCCCAATTCCAACACTACATATGGACAGGTCTCTTAACTTCGCGCGTATCCCAACTTCGCGGATCATAGGCGAGATACGCAAAAATTAGAACACGGACACGGCGACGGAAATTTTCAATGTCAACTGAAAGAGCACACATCAATTACTCATCAACCCAAAAATTAGCAAATAAAGAGCAATATTTCTGAAGAAATACTTACTTTTTGTGGTCTTTTTTTGTAAATCACAACTTTGGTGTTCCAACAAAATTATGGAGGAGGAAGTATCAAGCAAATTAGACGGAAATCGTTCCAGTAGAACATATTTGTTGTCATCGAAAGGCTGCGCAAAATGCTCCTTTATTCGACCTACCCATCAAATTTACTTTCGGATCGCGCAATCTCCGTAGATAGCTCGACAACGCTGCGCGTGCTAAGATGCTAATGCGCACAAAATGTTTGCATCATCACACTGCCATTGAAATGCGTGTTACGGTTTGCTACACGGGATATGATTGAGTGACCCCCGCAACGGCACCCTAAAACATTTCCGACAGTTTAAGACTTAAAAATCATTCAAATTTCTTGAAATTGTACTCACATATTGAGAAAATAGTGCAGATTCCGATGCGATGATCAGATTTGCGATATATTAATTATATTTCGAGATATCGCCTTCGAACGCGCGCGTTGTTTTTTGGCTTCACGAGTTCGAAGTGTTTTTAATACCGGCACCCCCTCAACCCTCATTGACAATGCACGCAACTGAACATTTCTTGTGCGATGTTGGTATTATTTATCGTATTTACTTGTATTACATGTAGCGGACGATATACGCATTATTTCTCCTCAATATTTCGACCAGTTCAGTTTCTAAGGGTAGCGCGCATCATCTCATGCGCGATTGTTTACAACACGCGCAAAAACAAATATTACGCGGGGTGCCGATATTAAAAACAGTGCCGATGTGTAGTACACCTACCATACGTGTTAAGTCAATGGCAGGGTGCCCTATGTATTATGCGCGAAGTATGGAGACTACCGTACTCGGTGAAGAAGCTCTTGCTGATATGACATAGTCACGGAATCGGGTCATTAACACCACGAATTGTGAGTTTAAATGAAATTGTTCAAGATAAATCGAATCCTCAGAATTTGAGGGGTAATTTATTATTGTTTCATTGAGATTACTGTAATTTTCTTGATCCTAAGCCACTTTGAAAAAATCCTAAATTTTCGTGCGCGAAGTTAAGACACGGCATCGTACATTACAGGAAAACAGACAATGACATGTCAAATTGTAATTGTGAATTCACTTTGTCGGACTTGTGATCATTATTAACAATTTTGGATCTCCTTGTCTGACCTTGTCCTTAATTCCTGACTATCAGTATCCGTTATTAACTTTCATTGTTACAATTTTCAAGTTGTCAGTTGATACTTTGTTTTTAATTGTATGTTTTTAATAAGAGTAAAATGTTTAAATAAATAATAATAATTATTATGTTTCATTTTTCATTTAATTTTAATGTAAATTGGAATTATAAAGCAAGAACAACTTACCGAAGATGCTGTAATGCTGCTTTTACTTGATTTGTTCATCTTGTGTGCTTCAGCGATCTTCTTCAAGTAAAATACAACTTTATTTCATCAACAAAAAATGTGTCCATCTCAAAACACACTTGTCTGCATGCAGTATGTGTTGCTTGTCATAATGTCCCCCCTTATCATTGAATCAATCGCTAATAAATTGAGCGCCTAGTTATGGTAGCTTTAAAGGGACATTTCTTGTGACATATTATTGTGACTATAACAAGTTTGAATCATTATTTTACGCACGTTGTTGGTGTTTTGGGGTTTTTGAAGTTCATTCAAATGGAATATAAACGCCATAATTACAAATAATTCAAAAATTGTATTCTTAAATTCATATAATTTACCCGGAGCTCTTACATATTCTGTTTTGTTTATTGTAGCATTAAAGACATCATACATTTAAATAATGCATGCTTTTTAGGGAATTATTGTGTGAGCATAATGCTGCCCTAAAAATGGTCGCTAACGTCAGTTCTATTCACAGCTTACGCTTTGCAAAATTGATGTGTGAAGATGGAGATCGTAGGACAAGAAATCAGCTCTTACACACCTGAGAACATATTTTGGGCGATTTTCGTGTTCCTGTGGATAGTGTATCTATGGGAGACTTATCTGTCATTCCGCCAAGTAAGAACTTTTGATTTTAATTCCCTTTTGAATCTGTTAGAATTTACACAATAGGCCCATGTACTGAATTTGATGTTTGTTGAATGTTTGTTGATGACAATGCAAAAAGGGAAATTGTTCTAAATCACTAAATGTACTAAGAAACTAACTTGTTTACAAAATTTGTATCAGTCATTGAATCACTCAACTGTTTTCTATCCCTTGAAGGTCTGTCGGCTGTCGCAATATTTTTGTCAAAATATGAGCCATTTTCAACTTTTCTTGATGTTTAGTTAACTTTAGTTTAAGTCAAGTCTCAAGATGCGCCGCAGTGCGGTAAAAATCAGGCTTTTACGATCTGTAAAATCAAAGTTAGCGCAACTCACATCTACAACGTATTGGTCCTGGCGCAACTTGGCGAACAGCAATGCCCGCATTGCCATTGGCAATGGCCAATGCCGCTAGTTATAATAACTCTTGACTTGCGAGTGAAGTGTAAGAGAGTACTGTACCCACTAGGCGCGCCTTGCGGCGTACCAATTATGTCTGTAGCTCAGCTCAGAGACAGAGAGTTTAACTATGTATTAATATGTTCTATTTATATTTTTCTTATATTTATTGAGATATATCAATTAATCGAATAATCTAACTCGCCCATTTCGTGTGCTCCAAGACTACATCATCATGGCTGCTCTCTTTGACGGCATTTTAACTAATTTTCCACCCTTTTTCTCGATCAGCTGCAGCATTTTTTACCCATCATTCAAACTGCCTGATATATGGCAGGCCGATAGTTACAACATATATTCCTTCTCTGTACTACGTAATGTACCAAATGGTTTGATACGTAGTACAGAGCACACATAGGTTCATTACAATAGCGTTGTGCAGAGATCAACCTCTTCCACCCGCTGCACTATCCAACGGAAACAATTTTTTTTGTCGGCTGATTTCTCCCTCAATTTACCAGCAAATGCAAAAAAACTTTTGTTTATGTGATCCACAATTCATATACTTTGATAATAATTACCGACTTTGTTGTTTTGAAGACTGCAAAATGTAGAAATAAAATTATTATTTCCCGTCCGTTTTCCTTACCGATGCGTCCTAAAACACGGCGGTCAACTGTTGAACGGCAACAGTGTACGAATGGCCGGTATTGTTATCTCCAGCGCATTAGCATATATTGCGTGTAAATGGTTCACCTGAGTGAACCATTTACTTTGTAGATGTGGTACAGAGGAGGAGTAACTGATCAGATCGGCCTGCCATATAGCACACATACATGTAGGTACATTACAGTAGCATTGTGTGGAGATAAACCTCTTCCGCCTGCTGCACTATCCAAAACATAAACAATTTTTGTCGGCCGATTTCTCCCTAAATTTACCAGCAAATGCAAACAAACTATTGTTTATGTGATCCCTAAGTCATATACTTTGATAATAATTACCGACTTTGTTGTTTTGAAGATTGCAAAATGTAGAAAAAACCCGATTATTTCCCGTCTGTTTTCATTACCGATGCATCCTAACACACAACGTTCAACTGATGAACGGTACAGTGTATGAATAGGCAGTATGGTAATCTCCCGTGTATTACCATATATTGCATGTAAATGGTCCACCTAAGTGGACCATATACTTTGTAGATGTGCCATATAGGGCAGGTTGAACGTAAAAAGAGGCCCTGAAAACAACAGATTTCTTGGTCTAGATGTAAGTGTTACATTGTTTTATTATATTTCAGCGGAGTATTTACAGGAATACCAAGGAGGTTCCAGCCTCGCTCAGAGATGTGCTAGACCAGGAGACATTTGAGAAGGCCAGGGTGTATGGTCTTGACAAGAGCTCCTTTGGCTTCTGGCATGGACTGTACGACCAGATCGAATCATCTGTAAGTCACTTGATCTCAACCACTCATTCAGAAATAACCATACTAGCAGGCTGTGCATAGACAATTCATGAGTGGCAGGTATCAGAGACTTGCCACACATGATATTGTCGATGTACTCTGTGCTACTTGTAAGGAAATTGTGTGTATGTTGCGCAAATTGTCATACCCTAGCAAGGTGGGAGTGTTGGCTCAATTGATAAGAGATTAAGAGATAGAATCAAGATAATTTTGAATGATTTAATTGTTAAGCAAAATATATGATTGGTCATATTGGTAGTCAAACCTATACATTGATAGGTCCATATAAGAGAAACAAGAAAAGAGACCACTGTAGACAGGTGACCTCTATAGATAGGTTCCATAATATGTTTTTTTCTGCAGGGGATCTCTTTTGGTGGTTTGACTGTATTTCTATTTTCTATATATGGGCAATTCCGTATGAGAGAAGGCAAAAACACCACATCTCAAAGTTGAGCAATCTTCCCTAAATCAAACTGTTATCAATAAAGGAAAACTTGAATTTTAGGAAACTGAAAACCGTTTGTATATAGCTCTATTGGTTTTTCAAATATTTCTGCTTGAATTGAACAGAAATTTATGACCTTATTTCATAAATCAGCTTCATTTTTATGAAAATAAAGTGAATCTTTTAATTCAATGACTGTTTCTGCTCATTTTCTCATATTTTCCATATGATATTGTAACAATCACAAATTGTAAAGCATGGGAAGTAACTTCATTGCATATTTTTTTGAGAAATTTTTAAAATCTATGCACATTTGATCGTAATTCCGTTACGATAAAACGTTTTAAGTTTTTATCAATATCTGATTACTTGTTCTTTGGTCATGTCATTGTGAATTCTCTTCCTTCACCATAGTCCTAAGAACTTCCAACATAATTTTCTGAAATAATGTCACTACTTTTTCCAAAAATGGCGTAACAGTATTAGTAATTCCGTTACGTAACGGAATTACACGCACATGGTTTGTAAGGTATTGAATGATATTGCTGAATTTTTTTTTTCTTTCTTGTTCTGAATGTAGAAATACCCTTTAAATAGCATGGAGCATAACTGTAGCCATGTACCTAGACAATAAGTCATTATACATGTACTGTACAATGTTACTTTATGTGACTCATTGCCTCACATGCTTCATATTGCATCAATGGTGATTTAACTAAATTGATACACGATAGATAATTTCTCTCTCCATGAACATAATGTTCTATGATACTTCTATCATTAAATTAGTTTCTAGCAAGAACCACTTGACTGAAATTATGAAGATGCAGCAGATTCATGTTTGTACTTTAGAAAGGGAAAAACGAAAACCATAACACAAATTTTAAAATATCCAGTAATTAGTATCACACTGGTTCTACATTTATTTTCTCACATTAATTTACATTGATGCATTATAAGATATAAATCATACCTTCAACTTTCAAGGAGATTTAATATTAATAATTTTGTAAACATGTAGATTTGATTATCATTGATCAGTTAAGGGCTCATTTCTCACCATTAATTATGTAAATTTGTATTAAACTGAAGCATATAAAATCAAACCTAAATACAGAATAGGCTTCAAGATATTCAAAACTATATACATAATACAGGCTAAGATATGTTTGATTCATTATCATAAAGTCAGAATTCATTGAGTGTTCAGTGTGCTTCTGTATGCAAATCAAAGAAGATGTACAAAGTATTTGCATTTTCAAATGGGAATTCCTAAAGGTGTCTTTCATTTTTTGTAATTCGATATTTATATTTGATATGCCAACTTTTTGTATTTGGATCATACATGTTTATATCCGATATCATGTATTTCATGGAATGAATGAAAACGCATTCCAAATTAATTTGAGAGTAAATTAAGATCACTTTAAGGATGAATTTTCAAAAGAATAATTTCAGAATATAACAAGAGTTTATACAACAAATCTCGATTTTTGTTTGTAATTCCGTTACGCACACACATAAATTCAGGATTTGTTCTGGTCCTTATGTAAGAGTTTAACAATTATTGTTTAACAATGCATACAAAATCTTTACTATAGACTATAAGCAGAAAAATGTAACCAAGAAATTGCATTTTTATTTGTGGATTCATGGGTGGATTTCACAGGCGTAATTCCGTTACAGTGACATTCATTTGTCTTAAGGTAATTTCAGAGGTTAAACAGATCATTTCTGGAAAAAAGATGTACCAAATTCAAGTTTGTAACTTACATGATAAGTTTTTATTACCAATGCAGAATTTTTTGAGGTAGCTTTTGCAGAAAATCATTACAAAATTAGTGTTGAATAAAAGACCACTTTCCGTTATGATTGTATTTTGGTCTCCTGACGCTACAGTGTTATAGACTTGTACCTCTAGTACCCCTGCCAGTTATTAAAGTTGTAAAAACTGTGGAAGTGAAAGGAATTTTAAATATGATTAAGAAAACAGAGCTAAAAATCACTTATTTGTCATTCTGTAACAGTGGAATTGCCCATTCACAATGCATTTCCATTCACACCTTGATTTTCAATATTTAGGAAGTTTACGAGGCTTTATAGCATTGAAAGTGGAATGATTTGACCCGTTTGTGATTTTAAATTGTTTAAATGTTTCTTGATATTGATGATGTGCAGTTCTTTAGCATGTCACATAATGTAGGTACTTTTTTTTTTTTTTTACTTTGGGTTTTTTCACAATTTAACCATTTTTCTTGAAGTAAAGGAAAAATTATAAAATGTTGCTATTTTTTTCTTCAAATATGGTTATTATTGTCACATTATTGATTTTTGAAAAGTATTGAACCTAAAATGTGAATTCTTTGTTGTTCATGTACCGATTTGTGGAAAAGTTGATTTCACTGCTTAAGTTGTGTAATTCCGTTACACACTTTAGTGGACATAGTTTCTAGGATTTTTCTTTAATTTAATTGATGCAATCCTTTTTAATTCCTTGCCTACTAATATGAAGCTGAAAATAAACCAAAATAAAGCTGGATTTTTGCAATAGTTTTTTCAAATTTCACTCTTAATTGTATTTTGGCCATATTTTCATTCATTTAACACATGACAAGTTTAAATATTGCTTTACAGATGTATCAAATTATGTTTTATATTCAAGTGCTAGATAGCCTTGATGTTTGCATTAGTATGTAAGAAAATTTGAGTGCAAAATAATTGAGTTTACCTTGTAACTGTCAGAGATGTAATTCCGTTACAGTGCTCTTTTTTCAAAAAAGTGAATTTGTGAACTTATCATTGTGTTGATTATGCACCTAATTGTTTCAAAGTGAAGTTGACATTATCAAGATAGAAAAAATACATAAAATCAGTTTCAAAGTGTCTTATATTTCAGAGAAACTTAACGCAAACTTGTAGCAAAAAAAAAACTCCATTCTCCAGTAATTCCGTTACGGTCACACATATTGGTCTAGTGTGCAACAACACATGGAAGATATAAAATCATTTCCCTATCATTTTGTAGCCTGGCTGCCCGTGCAACTTATTTAAGTATCAACATTTACTTAAGTCATGAGAATATTGCGCAGAGAATAAAATAATGAGCAAAATAGGTCTCTGAATGTAATTCCGTTATGGTGGAATTGCCCATATGCAAATAGAATTATGAGCTTAGAGATGATATTTTATCATATTACGCCATGGGCGTCGATCCTTAGGTAATACCTATTCATCAGGGGGGAGGGATGAATGAATAGATCATCCCCCTGATGAATAGGTATCAATTACAGATGAAGATTAGGCACTTTATAAATCAATCCCATTATTATTTGTATTATTCATTGATAACTTGACTTGATACATTGTACTTGCAAATTGCTTCATACACAGTTTATTCTGGTGCTTGGAGGCATTCCTTACCTGTGGGATGTATCGGGCAGAGTGATGGCCAGCCTAGGATATGATGCTAGTTTTGAGGTATGTGTAATGTGTATCCAGATTTTATGGCTGGAATTCATAAAGGAGGTTGGTGACTTTGGGTAAACCATGGTTTAAAGTAACTGTGGTCTACATATATGGAGTGCCATTTATAAACTGATGGAGAAAGAATGTACACTCCTTACTTGTTAACAATGTTGATGCGCTACACATTTGCTAAAGGCACCAAATGAATGTCTTTCTTCTCAGATGGTGGAATTTGCTGGTAAGCAAGCACTAACTGTCATGTATCATAAGAAATTAGAAAATTGTTAAAACTTCATAGATGTAGACCACATAGTTTTAAACCATGGTTTACACAAACCTCCTTTGTGTGAATTCCAGCCATAGGGTTTTGACTCACAGCCAGCAGGTTGAATTTATCAAAAGGCTTTTGAAAAGTCTAAAACTTGTTCTCTTCCAAATTTAACCATTAATTAGTATCTTTTGACTTAATTACCCTTGTAATTGTGATCCCTTTAAACAGTTAGAAATATTAGATGATACAACAAAGAGATAGAAACATTCAAAGGCATGAATGTCAAAATTAAATAAGTAAAAACTATTCACAGTGATAAACTCACAAGTATTCTACCAATATGTTTAACTTTGTATTCCTTGCTTTAGATCCTTCAGTCTGTTGCGTTCATGCTCCTGGCAGCAGTCTTCTCTATGATCATCGGTATGCCATGGGTTCTCTACAGTACATTTGTCATTGAGGAAAAACATGGCTTCAACAAACAGGTATATATAGTACATGTATTGATTGGTAATATAAATCACAATTATATTGGGAATTTCCCAACAGTAATGCACTTATTTATATAAGCTTTAAATTGATTGATTGGTTGGTTGGTCCGTCAGTCAGTAAATAGGTTGGTTGGTTGGTTGATTGATTTTTTATCAAAATGTTCATAATCAACATATTACATTTATCAACACGGATTGATTAATTAATTGATTATTTGACTGGTTTATTGAATTATTACACTTACAGTCAAACCTGTCTATAGTGACCACCCAAGGGAAACAAGAAAAGAGACCACAGTAGACAGGTGACCTCAATAGACAGGTTCCATATTAACACAGATGGTTATATGCAGGGGATCACTTTTGGTGGCCACTATAGGCAGGTTGGCTGCTATAAAACAGGTGGCTGCTAAGACACGTAGGTTTGACTGTATTTCTTTTCTTCATCCTCAAGACTCTAGGTTTCTTCTTCAAGGATCAGTTGAAGAAGTTTGTGGTGATGCAAGCCATCTCCCTCCCCATCCTGTCTGGCCTGCTCTTCATCATCAAGATGGGAGGACAGTACTTCTTCATCTATGCCTGGGCATTCACACTCGTCGTTGCAGTGGTTAGTACATGCACATGATATAATAAAGGGATAATACAGTTTTGGTTTATGATGATCTCTCTATTGAATCATTAATTAAACAAAACATCACACTCACATTTTTTTAGAAAAAATGGTTGAAACCAATATGTTTTTAGAGAGCCCCCTCTTGTGTTTTAACGGCTGCTTTTTAATAATAACATGCTTTTTACTAAGCCTTTTTTGTTTTTTTTCTACCTTTCGGGCATAGTGGAGTTATGACTATAGTTTGTTATGATATGGTGCAGGTTTTGGTTACTAAAATTCAGTTTGACCAGAACTGTAATATCCCTTTAATCTGATTTTTGTCCATTGAATATCCAATGACAAAATATGACCATGCAAAATACAAAACATGATGCATATAACCTTGCTTAAGTTGAACTTTGTTGAAGGTTTATTTGAAATTACTAGGGCCATAAATTTGTATCCAAGATTTGAATTATAATAAATACATTCAACCTTGCTTATTAACTTGCAAGCGTTGAATATTGGCTATTTTGAAGATTTATTCTTATACGCAGTTCCCTTTTTTCTCTTGTTTACCCACACAAGACAACAATTATTCTGCAGCCCAAATATATTTGACTTAAATGCAGGGTTTAAAGGGAGAGATCCACTTTTGCAAGCCAAAATTCAAAAGTTGCGAGGTTATTGTCTTATATGAAAGGAAATGTCATTTAATAGCATGCCTGAAAAAATTAGGGCTTGAAATCTCTTTTTCCTGGAGTTATAGACCTAAAACTGAATAAACTGAGGGACGTCGGTTAATTAGGTACATACGTATTTTCGGCCGGTGAGTAAGTTTGTACATAGATTTCACGGAGTGCCAGATCGGTATGCATGACCCCTACGTGACCCGCGCTAGCTACGTGACTCGCGCATAAGTACTAATGTGTGAGCGTTTACCAAGCAAAATACCCAAACATCGCTTAAACTGACTACATGTAATTATATATTCTTTCTTTTTGAGATCTTTTTCCGTGACATACGTTAACAAATGTCGGCTTCACAATACCTTTACGAGAATTAGTACTATATTGTTGTAATATTATGCTAAATCAGTTGAACTCCTTTATTGACCGATATATAGTTTAAATGGAGGGACGCATTCGTTTTTCATTCGTAGAATCCAAATTAGAGGGCTGTTCGCTCTGATTTTTTTTTTTGCGTGTTACATTGATCCCCATCCGTCATCTGAAAGCTGTTCAGACGTTTTGTAAAAGTGGACCTGTCCCTTTAATGTGAATATATACCATTAAATAGATCTATAATATATCCTAATATGTCCTCCCTTTCTAGCTGATGATCACAGTGTATGCCGACTACATCGCCCCTCTGTTTGACAAGTTTGCGCCCCTCCCCGAGGGAATCCTGAGAACACAGATTGAAGCTCTTGCCAAAAGTATTGAATTCCCACTCTACAAGCTCTATGTAGTAGAAGGTTTGTGTTAAAGATTATAGAGTACCGAAGTGTGACTTCACAGCTATTCATTGCTATTGGTAACGGTTCTAAACAATGTCAGGCAAGCCAGAAATGTCTGACCAAGCGGTTGCTAAGAAGGTAATCGTCCAGCTCCAACCTACCACCAAAAGCCTGAATCAAAGGGCAAGTTTTTTAGAACCATTACTATGTTTTAACAAGGAATGTGACATCACTCCTTCGGTACTCTATTTTTAGAAGAAACAGATTATACAAAGTGTTATCACATTTTTTAATGGCTATTATTGTTTTTGTTAAATGTATGATAAAGTGGCAGTTTATATGATTATGATTGTAGTTATATAAATCTGTACTATCATGTTTATATGGCTTTTGGCTTTCTTAATAGTTAGTATTTTTAGTACAGTGGCGCAAGTGCGAGCAATTTGGGGCTTGTCAATGTTTTAGGCCTTCTGGCAGGAGTCCAGAAAGAGATACAATCGATTGTAAGTTGCAATTAATCGTAAGTCAGATCACGTGTTCTAGATGCGCAAATCTGATTGGTTGAAATGCGTAAATTTTCTGACTTACGATCAATCGTAACTTACAATCGATTGTATCTCTTTCTGCAACGGGGCCCAGGAGTCAGAGGCCCCGGAAGCTTTTGTATTTTAGCTATTCCAAACCCCAAAATCAAAACTAATAATCAAAACAAGCAACAACAAAAAAGCCTAAGGGGGGGGGGGGGGGGGGGGGGGGCTTGAGGCTTTACAGCCCCCCCCCCCCCTGTTGCTATGCCAGTGGATAAGTATGTATATCAATGTAATTGTTGAGGACACAACATGAAGCCTTGCCAAAAGCTTTGAATCCCTGCTGTACAAGACCTATGGAGTAGAAAGTTTGTATTTAATTTGCTTCTTATATGTGATTGAAAGTTGAAACTCAAAGTACTGTCCTGTTTCCTGTTTCCTCGTTACCAATTGTGAACAAAATTTAACCAAGACTTATCCAATTTTCATGGAAGAAGGGTCCTCTCTTAGTAATAATTTGCCAAGATGTAAGCCTACATATAAATTTTAACTTATCAAATTAACCTTACTATACAAAGTTCAATCAGCGCATTTTATTTTGTCAAATTGTAACAAATTTTGGATAATCATACATTTTTGGTTTCATTTCAGGGTCTAAGCGCTCATCCCACAGCAATGCCTATTTCTACGGCTTCTTCAAGAACAAGAGGATTGTTCTGTTCGACACCCTGCTAGAAGACTACACCCCTGCCGTCGAGGAAGACAAAGAAAAGGTCAGTATAGAAAGCCTCCACACTAACTGCTTTTTTTTTGTACTGGCCCATTTGGGCAAGTAAAATATACATTTTACTTGCCCAATATAAAATTTACTTGCCCTCTTACTTATAGATGAGATTTGTAAACATGTATGACATTACATTGTTCTCTCGTAGTTAAACAATTATTTAGTTGCCCAATCGGGCAAGCAAACTGAACATTTTTATGAAATTTTACTTGCCCGACACCAATTTTTACTTGCCCTGGGCAAGTGGGAAAGTGCTAGTGTCGAGCCCTGAGTATAGTCACACCTGTCTGTAAAGGCCATTCAAGGGATACAGAAGAGGTTTCCTTTATGAGCAGGTGTTCTTTGTAGACAGGTGCATTTACAATATGCAAACTGCTTGATAGGGTAGGCTTTATAAATGAGTGGTCACTATAACGGGTTTGAATGTAACTTTGATACCAAACAGTCCCATTTTAGCTGAAAAGCGACTTTTAAATCAACTTGTTTATTAGCATGATACAATTATTGTTTACATCTATCATTACCAGTGCAGTTCTTATTTACATACACAATGTATCTAGGGCATTCTTTACGAAAGCATGCCCGCATCTTGGCATGCATGATTCAAAGAACCGATGGTCTATACAAATTAAATATAGCATCGGTTCTTTTAGTCGTGCATGCCAAGTCGTGGGCACGCTTTTGTAGAGAATGCCATATCTATTTTGTTCTAGAAGCTAATCAATTGTTATACCACTTTCAAACTCCTTATAAGTTATGTTCATATGTAAAATGTTGATGTCAAAATTTGAGTTTCAATGAGTGCTTTACTCATCCGTCACAGAAACAAGATGATTCAAACAGTAAAGAAGTGAAGGAAAAGGTAGAGGAGAAACCATCTAAAGACAGAACCCATGTTGATGGGGATGGACCAAAGGAAAGAGAGGGTAAAAAGAAGAAGAAAAAGACTGGTTGTAAAAGTGAAATTTGAGATTTTTGTGTAATAGACTATTAAAAATTACCCGTTAACAGAAACAAGATGATTCAAACAGTGGAGAGAAAGAAGAGGAGAAACCAGCTGAAGACACAACCCCTGTTGATGGGGATGGACAGAAGGAAGGAGGGGAAGAGGAGAAGAAGAAGAAGACTGGTTGTAATACTGAAATTGAATATTTGTGTGATATACCATTAATTATATTTTAACAGAAAGAAGATGATTCAAACAGTGGAGAGAAAGAAGAGGAGAAGCCAGCTGAAGACACAACCCCTGTTGATGGGGATGGACAGAAGGAAGGAGAAGAAGAAGAAGAAGAAGACTGGTAGTAATACTGAAATTGAAGATTTGTGTGATATACCATTATATGTTAACAGAAACAAGATGATTCAAACAGTGGAGAGAAAGAAGAGGAGAAACCAGCTGAAGACACAACCCCTGTTGACGGGGATGGACCGAAGAAAGAAGGAGAGGAGAAAAAGAAGAAGAAAAAGACTGGTTGTAAAAGTGAAATTTGAGATTTTTGTGTAATAGACTATTAATAATTATCCACTAACAGAAACAAGATGATTCAAACAGTGGAGAGAAAGAAGAGGAGAAACCAGCTGAAGACACAACCCCTGTTGATGGGGATGGACAGAAGGAAGGAGGGGAAGAGGAGAAGAAGAAGAAGACTGGTTGTAATACTGAAATTGAATATTTGTGTGATATACCATTAATTATATTTTAACAGAAAGAAGATGATTCAAACAGTGGAGAGAAAGAAGAGGAGAAGCCAGCTGAAGACACGACCCCTGTTGATGGGGATGGACAGAAGGAAGGAGGAGGAGAGGAGAAGAAGAAGACTGGTTGTAATAATACTGAAATTGAAGATTTGTGTGATATACCATTAATTATATTTTAACAGAAACAAGATGATTTGAACGGTGGAGAGAAAGAAGAGGAGAAACCAGCTGAAGACACAACCCCTGTTGATGGGGATGGACAGAAGGAAGGAGGGGAAGAGGAGAAGAAGAAGAAGACTGGTTGTAACAACGAGGAGGTTCTAGCTGTCTTGGCCCATGAGCTGGGACACTGGAAGCTGGGGCACAACCTCAAGAACTTCACCATTAGCCAGGTAGAATTTAAAACATATAAGTTAAAGGGATAGTATAGTTTTGTTCAAACTTAATTTTAGTAACTAAACCTGCACCATAACATTAAAAACTAATAGTTATAACTCCACAATGCTCGGAAGGTATACAAAATTACAAAAGACTAAGTAGAAAGCCTGTTATCATTAAAAAAGAGCTGATAAAAAAAGCTGTTAAACAAAAGGGCGCTCTCTAAAAATGCATTGGTTTCAACCATTTTTTATACAAAATTGTGCATGTGGTTTTTTTGTTAAAATAGTGATTAGATAGAGAGTACATCAACAACTATTTAAAAACCTCTTTTGTAAATTTTTGAAAAAGTGTAAACATTTTTGTCCTTCTTTTTCTTAAATCATCAAATAAATGTGGGAGCCTACATTTATTCAGATCGGATATATTTATTGAGATTTCAGCTGTTTCTGAACCGATACCGAAACTCAACTATCCCTTTAAATTCCTTTCCATGCCAATTGGCACATAAGGCGATGTCTATCTCCGATTCATTAGCCCTAGGCCACACGTCTACCATAAGTAGTGGAACCTACATGAAGGGGGCTAGTCCTCTGATAACTCCTTATCTTTTCCTTCTCCATTCTATAAATGCCAAGCGCCTGGCTTCAAGGCAGAAGATAAAATTTGTATTAAAGTCTTTGGTATAACCCGGTAAGGGTTCAAACCCGGGACCTCCCATTCGTGAGGAGGACACTCTAACGGCTAAGCCACCATGCCTGATTTGTATTCTACTATGTATGATGTATCAATATCTCTTGTCACTTTTTTTATAAACTTTTTGAGACCTAAACAAAAATTTCTTTGTCTCTGGCAAATCTGTATACAGGGCTCTCGATTAGCACTGGCCTGCTGGCCAAGGGCCACTGAAATGTAAGTTTGGACCACCAAAGTTGCATTTGTCTAAATTTAACTTGCCCCAAATTGGCAACTATAGCTAACATACCTTTAAGTGCCCCTCCCTGTTTTAGGGCCACCAGATGTAGCTTTCAGGCCACTCAAATGTGAGGAATCTCCATTTTACTTGCCTTAATTGGGCCGCAAGAGAAAAAAAGGTTAATTTCTAGCATTGCTGAGGTATAATGTCCAACCGTGTATAAATTGCTTTCCCCCCTCATTCAGGTGAACATCTTCCTGTGCCTGTTCCTCTTTGCTCTGCTCATCGAGAGGACAGAGTTCTTCAATGCCTTTGGTTTCTACGATGCCTACCCCACCCTCATCGGACTGCTCATCATCTTCCAGTTCGTCTTCTCACCGTACAACGAGGTATGAATAGTAATGATAGTAATGCTCATTTGATAAAGCGCTATAAACATTATATTATATAAAGTAATAGCGCTTTGCATTATTATTACCCTGGTCAATGGATACACACTGCAATAATTCCTGCACACAAAGTGCACAATTTTCACTCCCTTGGGAGCATTTCAGCCAGTCCCCTGTTAGGCAAATACAGTGTCAATGAACCACTTTCCCATCCTTCCGGGTCCCCATTCATACACCTGGGTAGAAAGCAGCAATAGTGGATCTGGATTCGAACTCTGGATCCCACTTGTTTACTCTCTTTAATGCCATCGCCATGTTTTGTTTGTGATTATTCAATGGCTTTTCATGGTGTAGTACCGAAAAAGATTTAAGTAATTTCCTTTTCTTTCCTCTCCAGGTATTGTCGTTCCTGATGACCGTGTTGACGAGGCGGTTTGAGTTCCAGGCAGATGCCTTCGCCAAGTCTCTCCACAGGGCCTCTCCCCTGCGCATGGCGCTCATCAAGTTACATAAGGACAACCTAGGTTTCCCCGTTGCTGACTGGCTATTCTCTGCTGTCCACTACTCGCACCCTCCACTCCTAGAGAGGCTGGCTGCTCTAGAAAAGACTGATTAGACAGGACTTTTAGACCAGGTCCTGGAATAGACTTGGGGAATTGTAGGCCCACTTATCAAGTTACACAAGGACAACCTAGGTTTCCCCGTTGCCGACTGGCTGTTCTCTGCTGTCAACTACTTGCACCCTCTACTCCTAGAGAGGCTGGCTGCTCTGAAAGACTGATTAGACTTAGACTTCTAGATCAGGTCCTGGAATAGACTGATCAGTGTTTGGGATTGTAGGCTCATTTATCAAGTTACACTAAGACAACCTAGGATTCCCCGTTGCTGAATGGCTATCTTTGGCAGTCCGCTACTCGCACCTTCCACTCCTAGAAAAAAGCTTTAAAAAAAACAGATTAGACCTGGACCTTTAGACCCGGTCCTAGAATAGACTGATTAGTCCCTGGAATTGTCAGCAAACCTATCAAGTTACACTAAGACAACTTAGGTTTTCCCGTTGCCAACTGGCTGTTCTTAGCTGTCCACTACTCGTATCCACCACACCATGGTGCTCTAAAAAAAACTCTGGTTAGACCTGATATTACAGACCTCGCTGTAGAAGAAATTAAATTGATTTTGAATTTTCACCCACTTTTTTATTTATTCAACTTCATACTCGAGGACAATTTGGGATTTTCTTTGGCCGATTGGCTCTTTTCTGCCGGACATTAATCAAATTCCCCTTAGAGAAGATTGCTGTCCTAAAAATGCAGATTAGACATGGAACAAGGCCCCTAATTCTAGAAAAGATTTTCTAGACTGAATGTTCTCGCCCACTTAGCCAAGCTACACAAGGACTGTCAGACAATGATTTCTTGTGATTTATATTTGTACTGAAGGAATTTTTTGGTGGATATCTTGAAAACAAAACTTGTATTACAACAGTTAAAAAATACTGCATCAGCACCATTGTTGTCCTCTTCATCATCATCTTGTCACAAGAACTTAAAGGGGTAGTTCAGTTTTGGTATAGAGGGCGCTGCACACACAAAAAAATTTGTGAGATAATGAAAAACTGAGTGTAAAATTTGAAAGAGCATACAATTTTAATGGCAGAATAAACTTATTTGATCAAAATCGGTTCAGAAACGGCTGAAATATCAATAAATATATCCAATTGTAATCAGTCTGGGGCCCAGAAATATTTTATGATTTAAAAAAAAAAAAAAAGGTTTACACTTTTTCAAAAATTTGAAAAAGAGGTTTCAAAATAGTTGTTGATGATCTCTCTATTTAATCATTATTTCAACAAAACATCACATGCAGTTTTGTATGAAAAATGGTTGAAACCAATGCTTTTTTAGAGAGCGCCCTCTTTTGTTTTAATGGCTCTTTTTGAATGATAACCGGCTTTTTACTTTAGTCGTTTGTAATGTTCTATACCTTTCGAGCATGGTGGAGTTATAACTATTAGTTTGTAGTGTTATTGTGCAGGTTTTGGTTACTCAGCCTTACCAAAACTGTACTACCCCTTTAAAACATTGTTTTCACAATCATGAGAAGAAATTATTTGAGTTTCTTGTTTTATCATCATAATTATGTTGTGTATAATTATTATCTGTCCCGATTGTTAACTTCCAGTTGTGAATTAAAATCATTCCAGTTAACATTGTGTATTTTGTTTGATTATATCGTGTGGTTCATGATGCACATGTGGGGACAAGCTATTCAATTAAAATATTCCAATGAATTTTGTGAATGTGAATGTTTTTTTCTTTTAAAGTAAATCACCTCATTAAGAAAATGCTTAAACGCAAGGTCATGCAAGAGTATTATACACACAAAGGCATAGACACAACATTGAAATTCATGTACATAAGAAAAAGGCTCGACACTCCCGCTGGTCCAAGGCTAGTGAAATAGACCCGACATTGACAAAATTAGAAAAATCTTGATTTCTTCCATGTCATGTTTCATAATCACATAGTATAAAGTTTACTCGTGAAATAAAATTTTCGGGCCAGTCAATTTTTCTTTCGGGCAACCAGAAAGGGGGAAAAATTATTTCACTGGCCTGACCAGGCCACTGACAAAAAGGTGTGTGGAGCCTTGCATAAGATATGAAAAGTATTTTATGTGAACACTCTGTGTGTGGATAGCACATAACACATACTTGGTAAAGATAGACAGGCAAATTAAATGTGAAATTTGCATAAGAATTTATTCAACTAACGATCAAGTCACAGAAATGTTCAAAATAATGATTTTACCTAGTTATGACAAAGCCAATAGCGAAATGTGAGATTATCCAAAACATCTACCTCAATAATCAAAGAAAGTTCTTGATACATTTTATGCAACAGAAAAATGCTTCACTTTTATTAGGTGGAATGTTGACACATGAGACTTGCTCAAACATCCATATAAAAATATTGCTTTGTCATTAGGTATTATAGATACAAACTATTAAATTCTGACAAATTTTAATGTAAATTAAGGTATTAAGAACAGAACAAATTCAGCAATGCACCCCCACCAAAAAAACAACTAATATCACCAATATCCAATTGACTAGCAAGCAAGGACAAAATGAAAAGGTGAATTATAGTAAAATAAATGCACTTTCATATATAAATACAGATTTCAGATGAATGTCAGAATAGCAGGGCCCCATTGCAGAAAGAGTTGCTAACGATTGCAAATTTGCAATTGATTGCAAGTCAGAAAATAAAGCACATTTGAACCAATCAGATCTGCCCATTTAGTCTCATGATTTGACTTGCAATTAATTGAAACTTCACAATCGATTTAACTCTTTCTGCAACGGGGCCAAGGTGTGGATTCAAATGTTGGGGAAAAAGGTGATCGCACAATACAAATGTACAAATATTCCAAAGTAAAATAATATGACACATGTACTACCACCCAATCACTATTTTATTGCATGAATGAAATATTATTTGCTTTATGTCTTCTGAAGTTCATGAATAAGTTGTTAAATTAATTCAAGTTAATTTAAGACTTAAGTAGGTGGCCTGAGAAAAGGCACATAACATTACAATAAGAATCATACAAAATCATTAAAAATGTTTCAACTAACTTCACTACGCAAAATCACCTCTTTGAAATGATTTTGAAGATATTTCAAAACATAGTGACAAAAATTCAGACATACAAAAATTGGATGTCATCAGAAACTTGAAAAGTTTGGCTTTCCAAAACAAACCAACATCAAAAGACTACAAACTCTAATATTAAACTAAAGAATAATTTACAATTATTTTAACTCATGAACACCAGAAAAATAAACAGTGTAGGAAGACTGAAGAGAAAGACTAAATTATGTTAAATCTACAAGAATATTATAGAGTACTGAAGTGTGACGTCACAGCTGTTCATCACCATGCGTAACTGGTTCTAAACAATGTCAGGCAAGCTAATAATTTGTGACCCAGTGGTTGCTAAGGAGGCAATCAGCCAGCTCTAACCCACTACCAAAAGCCCAAACCAAAGGACAAGTTGTTTAGAACCATGATTAGTGTAAAACAAAAAATGTAATATCATCACTTCAGTACTCTAGTTAACCAGTCCAATGTTCTGAAATGTCCCCTATTTTCTTCATTTAAAATAATTAGAATCGTCTCAAAATCATCATTAACATTTATTGATAAATCTCTGACAGATGTGTCTAAGTATTGTATCCCTTTTTACTCAAAATAATTTTATGATATGAATACCTTCAAGCCTACACTTTATTTGATAAATCTATGTTAACAATCTGAAATGATGAATGCCAAAATTGCTATTATTATCAGATTTGAGATGTATTACAGTTCTGACTTGTTGCAATATACTCAACATAAGTTCTTTGCATGTTATGTCCTAGAAGTCTATGACCAACGAGTTGCACTGAGTGTGACACATTTTAAAAGTAAATAGTTTTCTTGACTGGATTAAACCGGATTAAACCTGAGAAGACTGGACTGAACTGGATTGGACTGGTTATTGCTAGAAAATCTGAATAAAAAGGTGTGAACGATAATCTATGCATTCCCTCCACTCTGCTGCTTGGCAAAATACTTGAGTTTATCAGCCGGGTTTGGAATAATCTATGGAAAGAAAGAAATAAATACAAATAAATACATAGATAAATAAATAAGTCAATGAATAAATAAATATGAATGTTTAATAACAGTTCATTCAATATTGCATCTAAGTAACGTAGTACAGATTGTGTAACAATGTAAATGAACTAGCTCACTCAGTTTCTGCAGTTGCATGATGTCAACTCGAAATGTGAAGATCTTACGCCAATATAAATGGCTGTGTATTCAATAAATTATACCAATCTAAGATTTCTCAATAGGTCATATTAGGGAAAAAAGTACACAATGTCATGTTTTGGGGGCTAAATTTCAAGTGTGCCTGCATGTAAATTGCACTATGTGGTGGCTATTTATTATTATTTTATATTTATTTTTATTATTTTTTTTTTTGGGGTGGCGGCTCTTTTTGGCATTTCAAGTGCTAAATCACCCTGAGCCACTGTGTATTTTTACGTTGCCATAGTAACTCACCGTGTCACTGCCTGGTTTCCAGCCAGCTGGGCAGACCTCTCCGTGTTTGTCGGTGTACTGGAATGCCTGCACCAGTCTCAGGGTCTCGTCCACGGATCGACCAACGGGGAGATCATTCATGGTGATCTGACGCAGGACTCCCTTGCCGTCAATGATGAACAGACCTCTGTATTCAAATCAAATCATATCATTATTAATTAAAATCAAATATCATTAAATCAAAGTCATGTTTGTTAGGTTGCTGAATTGCCTGCACCAGTCTCAAGTCTTGTTCACGGATCGACCAACGGGGAGATCATTCATGGTGATCTGATGCAGGACTCCCTTGCCATCAATGATGAACAGCCCTCTGTATTCAAATCAAATATTATTATTAATGAAAATCAAATATCATTATATCTAAATCTTCATGTTTGTATGATTAGAAATATTAAGTCCTTAAAATCTTTAAAGGGACATTCCCTCTTTACCAACAATTTCAAAATGCTTCAAATTTGGTACAGATCTGTATAATACTTGTATTATGCTGCTTATGAAATTTCATAGCCGTAGGTGCCATCATTCATAGCGATCTCTCTCGTTGTGCAGATCTCTCTCGTTGTGCAGATCTCTCTCGTTGGTGGCGCTATCTACACTGGGCCCAAAAAGAAACTTATATTTTTTCACATGATCATATCTTAAAATCCTGTGCATCAAAATTAACCAAAATGACACACATGATTACTTAAATACTCTACTCTAAAAAGATGTCAGTAACCAAGCAGTTGCCCAACTGACACAACCGCAAAACGCACTGACATGGAACAACTTCCGGGACCACATGTCACAGTATAAGGGACAATCCGCATGTTAATGCACACACTTAGAGCAGCTCTACGGGAAGAGAGGAACAATCTCCCATAGCCTGTATCAGAAACCTGGTGGACAGCATGCATAGCAGATGCACTGAATGATTCCAAGCACATGGTGGACACACCCACTATTGTTGTCTGTGTTTGGGTAACTGACATTACCTTAATTTCAATTTGTTTTGACTTCCTCACCTGCCTTAAACTCTGTTGCCAAAATGTCCAGGCTGTGACATGTGATACACCTAACGGTTCCATGTCAGTGCATTTTTTGGTTTTGTCAGTAAGGTAACCGTTTGGACATTGACATGTCATTGGAGTAGGGTATTTAAGTAATCCCATGTGTCATTTTGGTTAATTTTCATGGACAGACTTTCAAGATATGACCATGTGAAAAAATATAAGTTTCTTTTTGGGCCCAGTGTATTATGGGTGGTGGGCATCACATTCATACTACTGTGATACAGTAAACTGTATCAACTAATAGGTAACGTGGGGAGAGTAGAACTATAAGGTTTGTAAATTAACTGGTAAAGTAACTAAGTCAAAACAGCAAGCAAATCACAGCAGCAAACAGGAACATAAACTATATAGTAGAACGAATGGAGAACAGAAGTAAGCCGGTTGTAAGCAAGTTGAAGTCTGGTTATGCACTAATTTAATAAGACCAACATTGGCAAATATATACACAAATAACAAAAGGATGTAAGATGCAATTAAATAAAAGACAACGTACCTATAACTAAAATGGAACAACCTTATTCTACAAAATAACCAATAACAGATGAGATGATGATGGCATGTGAAAAAGGTGACTGGACACAATAGAAGAGGTGTGAGATATGCAAAGAGAAGAGAGAGAGCTCCAGAGTCAAGTGGCCAGGAATGCCAGGTAGGAAACAATAGAATAGAAATAGCAGCAGACATGAATGAGATGCAAACAGATGTGAATGGAATGGGGTGACGGTGACCAGAAGGGGATGAGCATAATAGAACAGAAATTGAACTAAATACCAATAGCAAGAGAACAAAGATAAATAACCAAGGGTAACCTAATGACAAAATAAAGACCCTACATAAGCTTTACCCTTCCAAAAATTGTCCTCAATTTTAAAATTGACCTCCAACCGCAACCCTGCGACCTGCACACGCTCACCAAGAAAGTCGGCAAACTCCAGCTCACAGACCCAGATATCGGCGAACTGGCTTTCCTCGTCGGACAGAACATCCGCCTAGCCGCGCACGACATTCGTCACTTCAACCCCTCTGCGCGACGGTATCTATGGCAGTTTCACCGCCTTGAACTCCATGATAATCTCCTCTTCCGCCGCAAGAAGGCGAGCGATCGCGTTAGTGACACCTTGCAGCTCCTCGTCCCGTCCGACCTAGTCAGAGATGTCCTTCACAGCTTCCACGCTTGCAACCACGACTGCACGATTGCCGAGATTGCCGTTCACTTCTACTGGCCGTTCATGGACAGAGATTTCGCAACCTTTCTCAGCAGCTGCGCCACATGTCGCGTTCGCGAGACTGCTGATTTGCGAGACGACACAACTATAGGTGCAGTGGGAACTATCGTTTGTGCGATTACAGACATCACCAGGGACCTTCTCAATTCTTCATTTCCGCAACTCCATATCGCCCGCCGTACCAGCAAGCGTCATGGCAGGCAACGAGGTTCCAACATCTCGCCACCAACACGACCTCCACTTCGTCCACGCGCACAGCCAACCGACCGCCAGCAAGGCTTGCCGTCGCGCTCACCGCCTTCGCCACATCAACCGTGTTCACCACATTCACCAGCCCGACCGCGCTCTCCGCCGTCGCAGCATCGACCTCGCTTAACACCGGGTCATCGCTCGCCTGCACCAGAACAACATCCGCGCTCGCCTGCACCAGAGCAGCATCCGCGCTCACCTGCACCAGAACGTCTACACCCGCCTGCACCAGAACAATGTCCGAGCTCACCACCGCACTCTTCATCACCGCGTCATTCACTGCATTCGCCGCCACCACGACAACGTTTGCACTCGCCATCGCCGGGACGACGTCCGCGCTCTCCATCGCCTCGTCGGACGCTGTACTCGCCACCACCGGGACGACGTCAGCGCTCACCATCGCGTCATTCGCACGCTTCATCGTCGTTTCATCATCCGCGCTCATCGACATCACAACGTTGGCGCTCACCATCACCAGACGACCACACCTATTCACCTCCAAGGCACCGCTTCTATGACTCTCCCCATCATCCCTGGGAGCGACGACCTTCTCCTCCTCGTGAGAGATCATCGCGGTCTCCACGCTTCTCACCTACCAGAGATGATTTCTCCAGAGGACGACCACCGGTACCCTCCGATGATAGAGGGTTACCGTATCGGTTTTGAACGATTTTTTTGTCTTTATGAACATATCGAACTCAAATCTTGAACCTTTTTTTTTTTCTACGATACACTCGTACTTCACACTATAACTTTGCATTTCAAAAATGTTTTGTGCTTGCATGTACTAAATTAAAATTCCATGTTTCATCTCAACGTTTTTTTTTTCTTCAAAAGTTTTTGTTGCATTCAGGGCTATGTTTTTAAAACTTTTTATTAGCCCACATTTCTGAATTGAAATAGCCTCCAAGTTAAGTTCGGTTTTTTTGTTTTCCCTTCCCTCTTTGGTAGTATATTTGCTTGTTTTCCCCCTTTTAAAATTTCATTCCATTGATGGTTTGATCTTACGGGGAAAGTAACTTGTATATATATTGTATAACTTAAACATATAAAAAAAACTGGGATCGCATATAAAATATGTTTCATTTAATTTTGTTTGCCTCATTTTAAAAATTGAGGACAATTTTTCGGAAGGAGAAAGCTTATGTAGAATGGTTATTTTGACAGTTAGGTTTCCTTGGTTATGCATCTTTGTTCTTATGTTTCTAGTACAGGTCACCCCATTATGCTCATCCTCCTTTGTCACCGTCACCCATTTCTCCCATTCCTCCCATTCATGTCTAGCTGCTATTTCTATTCTATTGTTTCCTTCTGGTATTCTGACCACTTGACTCTGTCTAGACTCTTTACTTTCTCTACATGTGTGAATTCCACACATGTCTTCTCTATTGTATCTGGTCATCTTTCCATACCATCATCACTGATCATCACATTCCAACTCCACCCCCATCTCTCTTATTGGTTCTTTTGAATAATAGGGTTAATCCATTTGAGTTATCTATTTTTGTGATTGGTTGTATTGGTTTCCCCCTTGGTTATATTGGTTCCTCCCTTCTGTTAATTTGCATATTGTATATTTTGTTATCTCATGTTATTTCTTGTATATATTGGGCTGTATGCCTTGAATTAAACAGTGCACTACCAGACTTACATCGTGTCAACTCGTCCTTCTGTTCTCCTTTGCGTTCTACACTTAAGTTATGTTCCTGATTGACTGTTTGATTTGCATGCTGCTTCGACTTAGTTTATTTCCAATACTTATTAGTTATAGCTCGTTCTACCCACGCTACCCGTTTATTTCTCTGCCCCACACTGGTGGCAGCGGTGGGATGTCGTGCGCGTCTGGGTGAATGTTCTGCTCGATAAATAACTTCAGCTGGGTGATATCTGGGTCGGAGTGTTGGGCTGCGCTGATCTCGATGGCGAGCGTATGGAGGTCACAGGGTTGTGGTGCAAAGTCAGAATCTGACGTCTGTGTAGAGCAGTCGACACGATGAACCACTGGTGGGGGGTGATGAAGGAGTGACGACTGCAGGAGATCTAACTGCCGCTGGAAATCCTCGATGCGTTGCACCAACTCACGTAAAATGAGGTTGGTGGACATGTCGTCTGAAGAGTAGAAACCAGGGCGTGGCATAATGGCAGCAAACAAAATGTCAAAATAAATGGGTCTAAGAAATGAGGCAATCCAGACTAAAGTACAAAGCAAAGTTCTCACAAAATATTATGGAAACTGAAAACTGTAACAGTGAAAAACAGCTCCAAAACAATGTTCTACTAAGTAATGTTCAAATGAAGATGATAACTGTACGAAGATTTGAGGAAACTGAAGATGAACGACGACGTGAACGGTACGGAAATAGCTGCCACCAATGTGATACAGTAAACTGTATCAACTAATAGGTAACGTGGGGAGAGTAGAACTATAAGGTTTGTAAATTAACTGGTAAAGTAACTAAGTCAAAACAGCAAGCAAATCACAGCAGCAAACAGGAACATAAACTATATAGTAGAACGAATGGAGAACAGAAGTAAGCCGGTTGTAAGCAAGTTGAAGTCTGGTTATGCACTAATTTAATAAGACCAACATTGGCAAATATATACACAAATAACAAAAGGATGTAAGATGCAATTAAATAAAAGACAATGTACCTATAACTAAAATGGAACAACCTTATTCTACAAAATAACCAATAACAGATGAGATGATGATGGCATGTGAAAAAGGTGACTGGACACAATAGAAGAGGTGTGAGATATGCAAAGAGAAGAGAGAGAGCTCCAGAGTCAAGTGGCCAGGAATGCCAGGTAGGAAACAATAGAATAGAAATAGCAGCAGACATGAATGAGATGCAAACAGATGTGAATGGAATGGGGTGACGGTGACCAGAAGGGGATGAGCATAATAGAACAGAAATTGAACTAAATACCAATAGCAAGAGAACAAAGATAAATAACCAAGGGTAACCTAATGACAAAATAAAGACCCTACACTACATATAATATCAACAGCGAACGTAGAGGGATTATTGTGAGGTTCGGTTATTAAACCGTCGTCCAACATTTTATTAATCTATAGGTAATAACAAAAATCATAAAATTCATAACTCCACCAAAATACATTGTCAAGTCCTAATCTTTTCAGAATAAATTTAAAAAATCATGATCTATAATATTTGAGGTTAATATGGCAACTTATATTTTGTAATTGTTTTTGGCTTGCAAAAGAGGGAATGCCCCTTTAAGACCAGCTTGAAAACATCTTTTCCAAGTTGCATTTCAGTATTAAATTTCCAGTAGATTCACTATTATTTTATCATTATTATCATGTTCAAATGTTCATGGTTTTCTTGCTGTGCAAAGGTAATTTAACTGCGCCCTGAGCACCTTGAAAAAAGGTGGAATTGGCGCATAAGAAGCCTTCTATATTAATCAAACGTTAAGTGTGGAGCCTTGCAATCAGCACTGACCTCAGTGTGTGTCCCACATCCTCCAGAAGAACCCCGTAATCTTTAGCGATCTGGTGCGTGAGATCAGACAGGATGGGAATGTTGATTGACCCGAGTCCTCCTTGCGTTCTGGGAGTGTTGATCCTGTAAAACACAATAAAGACATATATTAATAAAACTATTTATTTATCTTATTAGGGAACCCAGAACCACCACCCAAAAATTAGTTATGATAATAAAGTTTGAATAAAATCATTTTAGAGACACATATTTCTACAGTTGCTGGAGGAATATTACTAAAAAGTAATAATTTGTTTACATATCAAAGGATTATGTTGGGGGTGTTAACCTGTTCCCTAATAGATTTTTGCAATACCAGTAGAGTTAATGCAGGATCCACCAGAATCCCATAGGCAAAAGGTTAAAACAAGGTTGTCCCATTCAGAAAAAAAAGAAGGCCTGTGACAAAATTGGACAAATAAATGAATTGCACAAATACATTTTTATAGATTTTATAGATTAATTGTTTGGTTATTACAGACGAGTTCAATAAATTATGAATATTTACGTCCGAGACCAGCATTTATCGTCACCATCCAACAGACGCAGCCTAGGTTTGGAACCCAGGCAACATTAATCACCAGAATGAAGGGGGCTTGGTACTCACCATGCAAGATGGGTGAACTGCGAGTCAACTGAAATGGCCACTACTTCTGTGTTGATGGAACGGAACTCAGCCACACGATCGCTGAAGGCAATGATCTCAGTCGGGCAGACAAAGGTACTGCAAACACAATAAAAATATGTACTGAATCATTTGTTCTTGTTATCACTACATGGAAGAAAGAAGTCTAATTAGCAAGGACAGAATCAACTACATGTTTTAGGGGTGACCTAAAGAATACAAAACTGATGGCGTGGAACTTAACAAAATCACTGAAGGTGATGATCTCAGACTCGGTCGGCACTCAAAGGTACTGCTGAGTGCTGAACACAAGCAGAAGAGGCAAAATCTTGCCTTTTCCTAGCTTCCCCATTTTGTCAAAGTTTACTTTGGCAGGAGTGCAGGACTTAAAATCATCTTTAGCTCATAGCTACCAAAAATAAGCTTCAGGCCACAACAATGTTCTGCATGCCAAAGTTTACTTGCCCAACTGGGCAACCAAATACCCGGAAGGATAGGACGTAGTTCCTTAGCATTGTGTGCATCTACAAGGTTGCCTGGCTGATATGCTCCCCAGGGAGTGGAAAGGGTGCACTTTGTGTGCTGGATTGAATGCAGTATGCATCCGATGACAGGGCAGAATAATTGTAATCAACATAAAGAAAACTGACTAGAAATATTTTGAATGATTGAAAATGAGCAAAGAAAAATAGGCTTCGCCGGGCATCGAACCCGAGACCTCCGGATTGCTAGACCGGTGCTCAACCATTGAGATCAATTAGCTCCGGGTTGGATTCCTGGCAAGCCTATTTTCCTTTGCTCATTTTCAATCAATATAATTGTAAAGCGCTTAGAGATGATTATCAATCATAGTAGGCTCTATATATCGAGAATATTATTGTTGGCAGAGGCAGAATAATCATTATCCCATATCCCAGCTAGTACTTACAAGTCAAGGGGGTAAAAGACCAGTACGAGATATTTGCCCAGGTAATCTGACAGCTTCATAGCCTGGAACTCCCCATCCACCACAGCTGTGCCTTCAAATGCTGGTGCTGGCTTGGAAACTGAAATAATAATAATAATAAATAATAGATCATATTTGTATAGCACCTAATGCAGAACAGCCTCTAAGCGCTTATTATTATCCCATGTCATTTGGTACAGTTCAGACCCGCACAATTATCTTGTACACATTCTCAACTCCCCGGGGAGCATGCTAGCCGCAGGCAACCGTATAGGTGCACCAAGCTAATTTTCACCAGACCAGGTACCCAATTATACTCCTGGGTAGAGAGCAGCAATTGTGGATTGATTGTCTTGCTGACGGACAAACGGAGTGGGCTGGGTTCGAACTCGGGATCTCACGATTTGAAAGTACGCACTCTACCGATCTTGCCACACCACTTCCAATGACAATGAAAGACAATGTTCATTAGACCATGATTTTATCAACAACAAAAATACTATTATAACATTAAGATGTGTGATGTGTTCAATATCATTGCAATATCAATGTTTTCTTATTCCAGACTGGCTTGTTCCTTTTAAGAAAACGCATTCTAATTTATAGTTCCTAGTTTATGTGCCTTCAATTGTTGATGCTGACTTTGAAACTGAAAGACAATGTTCATTAAAGGGACTTAGTAACATTGTCCAAATCCTCAAAATAAAATTTTAATTCTAGCGGTTCCCTTATACCTTGTTGTATTCGTATTAACAATAAAATCATGGGACAGGTTTCGGTTTTTCAAATTTCCCTTTCGTTACAAAGATATGTATGATTGAAGTATTCAGATAAGAAAAACTCCGGGCGAGTTTTTCTTCCGTGTACAAAGTGAGTGCAGCGAGTTACTGAATATCACTTTGCATTTTCGCTCATTACTTGGCCATACAATGTCCATTTGACTTGACATTTTCACACAATACCCTGTGGACATATGAGATAACAACAATATACATTGCATCAACGATTCATCACTTTTTGCACATGTCAACAAAGTTACTAGATCCCTTTAAACAATGATTTTATTGACAACAAAAATACTCCATACAGTATTATTTTATACAAGATGTGTGATGTGTGATGTGTTCAATATTAAGTAAATTATGTCAATGTTTTCTTATTTTGGACAGATTTGTTCCTTTTTTAGAGAAAACTTAATTTATAGAACTTTCTAGTTTATGTGCCTTCAAATGTTGGTGCTGACGTGGAAACTGCAAGACTATGTTCATTAAAACATGATTTTATCAACAACAAAAATACTCTATATACAGTAATGAACATGAGTGATGCGTTCAATATCATTGACATTTCACAGATGACTTTTTCTTTTAAAAAAAGAAAAATCATTTTAATTTGTTCCCCATTTTTATAAGTTTAGCTTCCCCAGCAGTTACAGAGATTATCGCTCTAGGATTCAAAGTTAATCTCCTTTTGGATGATTTGAGTTTGTGGTCATTTGGACTTTGCTTTTGGGCAATTCCAAGCAAACATTGACATAACCACTGATTTTTCAAATTCGTTGTACCATAACAAATTTGGTATCAAATGAAAGCTAAAAGATTGAACTTTCCAAAAATGTATTTTGTTTTTGAAAAAAAAAATTGTAAACTATTATTTTATTGTTAATATATAGCATAAATTAATTTTCAGTTATTTTCACAAAACATTCAATTCAATATTAAGCATAAAAGAACTGCGAAAAGGAGTTTTCATAAAATTTTATTTCAGTGTTGAAAGGATCATTGCTTCAATTTTTCAGATAAATATCAATTTCGTCATTTTCGCTCTTCGTTCCGCTTCAGTGACTGTCTCATTTACAATCATTACTATGTCACGGCGTTACACTAAAAACATATATTTTTAATATTTCTGGAAAAATATGAATGGGAATGAAATAATTTTTTGTTTTCTCTGTATTAGCCCATAGGGCTATAATATGCATGCTGAATAGCAGCATTATCTTTTACCACTTATTAATATAATCAATATCAATTTGGTCACGGCGTTACGTTTTGTGTAACGCCGTGACGCTACCTACTGGATTCCCATTGACATAACACAGTAGACATAATCAAATCGTGTAAGATATTTTTTGTAGGTATGCTTGGGCATTGCTCATGCTATAATTATATGAATAGGGTCAGTTGATAATGTTTCCATCTCAAAGTTACCTGAGTCATGTATGTGTATGGGTTGTATGTCCGTCTGTCTGTATGTGCATCTGTACATCAGTGTTCTTTTTTTTGCAATATCTCAAGAATCGTTGGATGGATTTCGTTCAAACTTTGTACAATCCATGTATTTAGAGGTACGGATTGTTGGATATGATTTTGGTCCATGAGGTCAAAGGTCAATGGTCACATAGCTAACAAATATGCAAAAATTATATTATTATCAAGATAGTTTGAGAATCCTTGAAGGATAACATGATAATAATACTGGTATGCGTCCAGTGAAGTATATGACCTGATTAGGGAATGGGGTCATGGGAGGTCATAGGTCAACAGGTCAAAATATTGTTGTTGTTTTTTGTTCTCACAATTAAGTTCCAGAATCAATGTTAGAAAGAGTACTGTAGGTAAAAGACAATTTTCTGAAACTGTTTGGGGCACAGGTCAAAGGTCACTCGGATAATTACCAATTCAAAAACAAACATTTACTAACTCTGAAATCATGTTACATGAAACAAATCACTTGCAAATATGCACTGTGCAGACCAAAAATTAAACATTTGTATGTTATTTTGAGAAACAAGGTCAAAGGTCAGATGTCAAAGGTCTCATATTTCATTGTTACGTTTAAGTATGTATTTTGGTTTTAATATTTGATGGTTCCATTAACTAACTTCTGAAATAGATAAGAATTTCAATTATGTCCTAAAAGATTTTTTGATCAATAGAGGGCGCTGTGCTGCAAATTTGTGTCATGCGGATGATCATTTAATAGCATCTTGGTTATATCACCCATTCATCTAGTTCTTTATTGATTCTGGATCACTACATTAAAATTATATCATATTATTCATCTCTTTAATATCTCCCATATATATAACATGTACAATTCAGAGGTCACGGCGTTACAGTCACGGCGTTACAGTGCATAGATACATTTATGATATCATATTTACTATGAGCATTGGATTTTTTCTACATTTTTATTTGGATGTTCTAGCTTGATGTCTAGTACAAAGAATCAATGTGACAAAAGTGCAAAATGTTCCTGTAGTTCACAGAGTTTACTTAGTTTCTTAGCATGTAAGAAACCCATGTCTTTTTGCCGTCACGGTGTTACGGCAGATATTGATATTCATAATTAATAATTTATTTGGAATTTTGGTTTTCTTGCCTATTGTAAATTATTGGTAGGATAGTGGTTACAGATGCATATCAAAAGTTGGTTCTAGATATTTAGATTTTATGAGTTATTTGGACTTTCATTGTGAGAAACACCCTCTGACCGTCACGGCGTTTGCTTGGAATTGCCCTTTTGCATTCTTAGGTATATGATATCTTTCTTAGATCTACACTATTTCTAGTAGACCAATTTGCTCAAACTTTCAGAGAATATTCATCATATTCATTTCATTATAATTGCACAGAATCTGTTACCATATATTTACTATCTACACTCTGGCTTCTAGTCTAGTCTAGGAACATTATTCTTTGTGAAAACTGATAGAAAAACATGCATGCACACACACACACACAGCCTAGCATGCATAGCCGGACAATATCAACCAGAAAATATTTGTTTGCATTATATAAGACTTTAAGATTGAATAGTCTCTGAAAGTTTGAGCACGATCGGTCAAGAAATAAGAAAACTACTGTATGGCTCTTTGAATATAGCCATTTATTTCTATGAGTGACTCAAATTGGCAACACACTTTGCCAAAGTTGTGGACAACTATCTTTATAGCCTTATAGTTATAGGCTATACTGTAATGCTGTTAGGCAACGCTCGAAATTAGCACAGGCCCGATGGCCCGGGGCCACTAAAAATTGCTGTCGGGCCAGTAAAAAAATCATTTTACCAATGTTTGTTGGCCCGATCGGGCCACCAAATGTTGAAACCATTGTGCAGACAATCAAGTGAATTATTTGCAAATTTGTTACCTCACAAACAACGCTTGATTTGTGATTCAAAAAGAGAAGAGAGAGCGATCGTAAATCAATGAAATCGCGCAAAGCGCATGCAAAATAAAATGACGCAACTCTCTCTCTAGCTCTCTCTCCCCCTCTCTCTTCCCCCACCTCAGCCCTTATTAAAATTATGCATACATGTTGTTTGTGTTGTCAGCAATCCCTCTTGCACGCTCGCGATAGTTTTTGTGTGCAATTTTTTTCTGCAAGATCGGGGTTATAATTCTTTTTTCAGACCATAATAATAGTCCATTTTTACAGATATTATGAAGGAATCATCATAAAAAGGTATGAATGTTGTGCTTACTCATCTAATATTGTCTTGACAAATTGATAATGCTTGCCAATTATGAATTATTTTGCCGATTTTTAAAGCTCAGTCCCATACATGTGTTTTTTGGTTAGTGATATGAAGTTTCAAAAGTTGACAAAAACGAACATGGAAACTCCCTTGATTTCATAATTTGGTGTCTCCAAGATGAGAATGAACTGATTCAATGTTGGGTTTCATTTCTGCAGTTATAGATTGTGATTTTAAGTATGACATTTTCAATAATTCACCTAATAATGACTAAGATTCAACTCTGTCTCTAGTCTCTAGTCTAGACAAACTTCATTAAACTAGTCATTTAACTTTTGTTCTTCTTTATTTATTCGGGCCAGCAGATTCTGGTTTCGGGCCACCAAAATTTGAAAAATACTATTTTTACTGGCCCGACCGGGCCACCAGCAAAAAAAGTTAATTTCGAGCGTTGTGTTAGGTAAAGAAAAAATCCCGGATCGTTCTCGGATCGGTAGAATTCAAAATCGCTAACGAGATTCTCGGATCGGATCGGATCTCGGAAAAAAATAATATTGCAATTTGCTCTGAAAAAAATGCAACGTTGTAGACTTATCTTTCTTGTTTTATATGCCAATAATATTAACAATGTTGACGCTTTAAGGCATGCACATATCAATCTTTACAGAAAAACAGTTACAGACTATTCAGAATTAACTAAGTTTCGCAAGAAAAGTATTTTTTCCGAAGTGAATTGGGCCTAGAAATCGATCGTTTGTTCAGCATCGCGCCACACATTCACAGAACTCAGCCGGCCAGTCACGGGGAAACATCACATGTAAATTTGTACGATCTTCTTGGTGAGAGCCTTCACAAAGTGGCTATAAATTAGCCTTTTTGTGATCAACACAATTTTGGTAGTCTACTTACATGATAACATGGCATTTGAAAGCTGAACAGATAAAAAAAAATACCCCAAAACAATGAAAAACTGCGCTGAATATATCGATAAATTTCCAAAGCACGTTCGTGAGGGAAGGTTGAAGTAGTTACGGTACCGGTAGCAGCTAGCATGCAAACAAGTTTTCGGGCCGCTGCACTGCTGGCATGTTTCACGCATATTCGCTCGTGTACGGGTCTTTGTTTCATACGCCGGATTCATCCGCGATCTGATATGTATAGTTATTATTTACCGATTTTTTTAGTAGTTGTTTGCATTGCTTTGGGGCTCAGTTTTTTTCTGTTCAGCTTTTAAACGCCATGCAATCATGTAAGTAGAATATCAAAACATTTAAACATGGTGCAAATAACCAAAATACGTATTTTGAGCCACTTTTAGAATGCACTGGCTGATCAGCTCGATCATACAGATATACATCTGAAGTCTCCCCGAGAGTGTCGGCCTAACTTTGTGTGCATTTCCGTCGGCAATATCGTTCAAATGACTAGCAATTTTGCGCATCCTGTTCAATTTTCGACTGCGAAACGAATTAATGAACCAAGAATTTCTGCAAAATAACCACTCATAAAGTAAACAATATTGATTCCCCCATTCTTTATTTAAATTACACTACTTAATGGACTGTCAAACATACACATTTTCAATTATTACTGGAGAAAATGGGTCGGCAAAATCTTCCGATATTTTCTACCGAAAAAATTTATTTCTCGGATCCGTCTCGGATCCGGCTAGGAAGCGATTATCGCCGGGAAATCGGATCGTTCCCGGATCGGATAACAGCATTACTATACTGTTTTGTACACAAAATGTGACTTTAAAACAAAATAATATTCTCATAAGATATGTTTACGGTTACCCTTTGTTTGAATTCAACAAATGTTTTGTAGAATGCATGTGTACACAACATATCATGAGTTTGGGAATGGAAAAGTGGAGTATAAAGAAAACTGGAAAAATTTGACAATATGTATACAAAACAATTATCATGATTATGGGGACTAAGTAGTCCACAAACTTATCAGATTGCATTGCCAAAATCATTAATTGAGTCTCCTAAAGAAATAAATGGACATCTTCAAAGACAAAGAGCCATAGTTTTCTTGTTTCTTGCCGATTATTTGTCAGAGATTATTCCTCTACGAGTCACTCCTACTCCTAGGCCCCGTTGCAGAAAGAGATACAATCGATTGTAAGTTGCAATTAATCGTAAGTCAGATCACGTGTTCTAGATGCGGAAATCTGATTGGTTGAAACGCGTAAATGTTCTGACTTACGATCAATCGTAACTTACAATCGATTGTATCTCTTTCTGCAACGGGGCCCTAGTCTTTAGTTTTGGAGACTGAAACTGAAAGCAACAGTTTCAATTTCATTGTACTTTAAATTTAATTAGACATATTACTTAGTACTAGATTATAAAGTAACATCAAATAATGCCTCTCATGTGATGCACAATACAAACATATATTCTGTTTAAATAATTAGAATCTATTTATGACATTGGCCCTCATATTCATATTTAATTAAAGAAATGTAAACAAAAACAAACAATTACAAATTAAAGTCAACTGAAGATTTCAGAAGTATGTGCAAATTTACCAGAATAACTACTAATACTAGTACCTGACCAAGTGAAATATACATAAAACAGAACAGGGCCACCAAACATTCAATTCAAACTATATACATTATTAAACACTAACAGTAAGAGTCAACATTCAACAACAACAACATGTTTTAATTTATCATTTATATATTTGTTATGTCGAATAAAACTGGGAGGGGAGCCAAGCCGCACTCATCTCAGTGCGGTAACAGACTTTATCACGTTATGGTTTTGGGAATTCCGTGACTGTTACGATCGAACGGAATGTTCAGGTTACATACTTTGCACTTTGCTCCAGTGTACAGCATGTGCCGATGACCTTGGAGTTTCTCCGGGATAAACATGACCTCCTCCGAAACTGTAGCAAGCCTCCTCAGCTGCAGAGAGAGCAGCAAATGCCAAGATAAAGGAGAATATTCGCATTACTTCCATGACTACCACTTGCGCTACCACAGCTGTTCACAATAAAAGCAAATTAGACGTTTAACGCGCGCGTAAAATCAGTGGACGTGCGCGCAATTACTACGTGTGTTCGTTGCGGATTTGGTGGTGGGCGCGGCGCGCGGGCGCGCGCATACAGCTACCATGATATCCAGGGATCGGATCGGACGATATCGTCTGCTAGTGACACGTGTCATGAAGTCACAAAGCTCATAACTGTAATAATAATAACAAAATGTCACATTCGCAGAGCTCTACAAGCTGAATTGCAGTGGCATAAAATGCAACGATATTTAGTCTGAAGATATCCATTTTAAAATTTTGATCACAATACAAATATTTACCTCGGAAATATGAACTTTCATACTGATATAATGTCACTCTAATAATGAATTGAAGTAAAGTGAAGCCAGCTAATTACTATACATGTTAACTCTGAATTAAATATTTGTTCATGTTTTGCTCATGTATTCCATGATTTGTTCAAAAGAAAATGTTCCAGTATATAGATCAATTTCTTTATAACCAGCACATAATAATTCGCTTGTGATAGAATTAAATAATAATAATAATTAAATAATAGTAAATTAAATAATAGTAATATGTGATGCAAGAAACATTTGAATATGTCATCGTTTGCCAACATTCTGCCTCTTTATAATCAACAGCCCTATTTTGTGGTCTGTTGCTATACTTAATATTTGTGTTCCGTTTTTTTGCCTATGCAAATACTTTTGAATCTTCATGGACATGGGTTATTGTCACTTCTTTGATTAGATAAAAAGATATATATATATATATATATATATATATATATTGCAAGGACTGCTTTTACTCTCCTACACATTTGGTTGCCAGAAGTGCGCATAATTATGTAGAAAGGAAGACTACTGGCGAGGCGTAGAGGCTATAGCGATACTTCATTTATTGTACCAATATTTCGTCCATTGTGTAGGACTTATTTAGGGCTGTTCAAATCAAAACAAAAGAAAAAGGAACATGCTAAACATTATGAAAAATTACATGGTATTACATCTCATAACATAACAACATTAACTAAAAATTATACAAATAAATAAATAAATACATACATAACAAATTATTACCTATCACGTGCACGCTCAAAATATACAATCGAAACATCCTTTTTCGGACTATAATTCCAAAATAAATATATTCAATTTTCAATTTCAATTCAATTTCAATTTATTCTTGCTTCCAACAAAACATTACAAATGAATAATGATAAATTTGCACAAAATAGGGATATACATAATATTGGAAACAAGAGGGGTCCACTAAAAAGCAATGCTTGTACAATTGTGGACCCCTCAAATAATAGTTAGGTATATTGTACATTTAAATTAACACATTCTAGACTACAACATAATCAAATATAGAGAGGAAAAAAGGGGAAAAGGGGATGCCAACAAAGACCAACATGGAACAAGAGAGAACTTTACATGACACACAATAGGAGAAGACGCACACAATACAAACAATTAGACACTGCCAAAAGGAAGTGAGAGATCGGAGGTACAAATGTATGTAAAGGATAAGCTGCAAAGGATAAGCTGCAAGAGGGGTTCAAGTGAAAATAAGGAAAAAGACTTGCGCATAATAGAAAGGAACAATGCATGAGAAGGCACAATATATATTATCAGATTACATTTTGAGTCCGCGAGTACAGAATAAAGAATGACCTTGTATAGGAAGACGTAAGCACGGGATAAGAGTAAATGGGAGATATAATTCAATAATGTTTATAAGATTGTAATAAAAACAATTTAAATTTTTTCTTAAAAATATTAATCGATGGAGCATTTTTTATTTCACTACTTAAAGAATTCCATAATTTAGGACCTTCATATATAAATGTATTTTGAGCAAGTAGGGTCCGCAAGAGAGGTAAATGAAATTCTTCAGAATGTCTAGTTGGATAATTATGAACTGAGCTATTTTTAACAAACATTTCTTGAAAAACAGATGGTAGCATGTTATTATTATAATTATACATAAATTGACCGAGTTGAAATAAATATAGGTCTTTTACCTTCAGTATCTTATTTTCAAAAAATAAAGAGTCTGTATGGGAGCGAAATGGGGAATTACAAATAATACGAATAACCTTCTTTTGTAATAACAACACTTTAACTAATAAAGTTTCATGTGTGTTTCCCCAAACTAAAAGACCATAATTTAAGTATGGGAGTATCAAAGAACTATAAAGCATAATTAGTGAATTAAAAGGAAGACATGTTTTTACTTTATTAATAATACCAATATTACGAGAAATAATTTTACAAATATTATTAATATGATGTTTCCAAGAAAGGTTACTATCAACCGTTACACCCAGAAATTTAATGAATGAAACACGCTCCAATGGGGAGTTTTCAAAAACTATGTTAGCCGGTAACGAATCTATAGATTTACTAAACAACATATATTTCGTTTTCTGGAGATTCAATGACAATTTGTTCGCTCTAATCCATGATAAAATATGACTCAATTCAATATTAATAATTTCAACTAATCTATGAGAATCCGTGTGGGAAAAAAACAAATTTGTATCATCAGCGAAAAGTACGAATGACAAAATTTCGGACGATCGACAGAAGTCATTAATATATAAAATAAATAAAAGTGGGCCTAATATACTACCTTGTGGAACACCACAATTTATATTACAGGGAGCTGAAGAGTTATCATTTAAAAATACATACTGCCTTCTGTCTGAAAGATAGCTCCTGAACCACTCCAAGGCCAACCCACGTACACCATAATGTGAAAGTTTATAAAGTAAAATATCGTGGTTAATTGTGTCGAAGGCCTTGGAGAAGTCCAGGAAAATACCTATCGTATGAGACGATTTGTCGATTGCATGAGCTACCTTCTCAATAAAGGACAATAATGCGTGTACAGTATTGTGTTTTTCCCTAAAACCAAATTGGAGACTAGAAAAAATATTGTTATTTTTTAAAAAGGATACTGTCCGAGAATAGATTATCTTTTCTAAAATTTTTGAAAAAGAGGATAATAAAGAAATCGGTCGATAATTATTTACATCTAATTTATCGCCCTTTTTAAACAGAGGAATTACCTTGGCAATTTTCATAGAGTTTGGTACCTGGCCATATAATAAAGACAAATTAAAAATATGAACGAGAGGATCCACAACAGAAGATATAATGCCCTTTAAAATAAAATTATTAATTTCATCATGGCCAGAACTTTTCTTAGAATTAAGTTTCGAAACAATATCTAAAATTTCATATCTGTGAGTAGGAACAAAAAATATAGAGTTTGAATTGGGCTGGCCCAAAAAATCAACAAAATGCTTATTTGATGGGGGAATATTAACAGCAAGATTTTCACCAATCGAAGAAAAGTAATTATTTAAAATATTTACTATATCCCTAGGATCCTCAACAATCTCATTATTAAACTTAATTTTTGTTATGTCAGATTTATTTTTAGTAACATTCATTGCCTGTTTAATCATTTTCCAAGTATTTTTCATATCATGTTTATACAACGCCAACATATTTTCAAAATATCTTTTCTTTACCAAACGAATAATGTTAGTCAAAATATTTTTATAAGATGTATATTTAATTTTTAACCTTTCTGTGCCATCTAATTTATATTTATAAAAAAGATTATTTTTCCTATTTATAGAACGTAATATCGATTTAGTGATCCAAGGAAGCCTTGGTGTTTTTTTATAATCATTAAGTTTAACTTTTTGTTTAGGAATACAAGTATCTAATTGATCATTCAAAATATCACAAAAATTATCGTAAGAAGAATTTACTTCATCTACACCATAAACAGGAGACCAATCTACATGTTCAAGACTAGAAGCAAGACTAGCTAATTTTTCATTATTGACTTTTCGTCTAAATAAACGTGGGTCATTATTATTAATTGATTGAGATAAAGTATAATGTGTCACAATAGGATAATGGTCAGTTATGTCTGAAAGAACAATATAAGAATCAGGGTGGGGGATGACATTTGAAAAAATGTTATCTATTAAGGAGGAAGAGGAGTTTGTCACACGAGTGGGCTTAGAAATAAGAGGTAAAAAAGATGCAGAGAGGAGGGTCTCGAGAAATTCTTGGGACACATTATTATGTTCATGATTTAATAAATTTATATTAAAGTCCCCCATCAAAAAAACATCCTTATTTATAAACACTGGACTTCGCAATAAGTCGGATAATTGCGTCAAAAATTCTCTAGGGTTACAATTGGGGGGTCGATAAGTAACTCCGACAATAATATTTTTACCTCCAGGATTCATAATTTCAATAAAAAGAGTCTCAAGAACATTATTAATTATTGATATATTATCATGCAAAACATAATTCAAAGATTTAAGCACATATAAGGCGACGCCACCGCCGACTCTCCCTTGCCTATTTTTAAAGACAAAATCATATTCATCAATTAGAAAGGGTAAGTTAGAATCATGAGATAGCCAAGTTTCAGTTAGTCCAATTAAAGAAAGCTGTTTATTGGAAGGGGTATCTAAAAATGATTGCAATTCATCAAAATGTTTATTCAAACTTCGTATATTTAAATGCAATAAAGAGAATGTATCATTATTAAAATCTTTAATAATATTATGAAACTGTGTATTTGTTATATACTTTGTAAAAGAATATTGAGCTGGATCATCGTGATCTAAATTCAAGTTCAACTCTTCAGAAGACGAGTTTATATGTTCAATAACAGTTTCATCAAAGGTTCCTGTATGATTAACAAAAAATTGATTGTTAGCTTGAATGGGTCTTAATACATCAAAAAGGTCATTGTCGCTCACAGACTCAAAAGGTAAGTGGTGATCTAAATTAGCCATCATAACTGTACAAAAACAAAATCTGAGTAACCAAAACCAAATAGCATATCATAATCAATATACAGTTTGCAGCGCTTGAACAATGACTTAAAAGAAGAAAAAAAATCGGTGCAGAAATAGAGCTCAAGAAAGGATAACGAAAACCACCACTTGCAGTTGGTAAGAAGAGAGACACAAAAACACGAATACAAAATAGACATGAACACACATTGGGACACTGTTGGCATGAAAAAACGAGCGAGAGGAAACAATATAATAACGGTGCAGTGTGCTAATAGCGAGGCACCCATTGAAGATATATAATTGTTGAAGGAAAATCGTAGCTAAAAAGATGAAATATTGCGCGAAAATACAAAATCAAATTGTAAGTAATTTAAGTATAATGGCAAAATAACATAATACTAATAATTCAAAACCAAACGAATATATCGTAACTATAATATAATATGCGATAACAATTTTCAAAAGCATCAATAATTTCAAATTAAGGACGACCCATAGAAAGAACTGACCTAATTTCAACAAAAGTAAAATAATGGAGACGTCGCTAATCGTTTCATGAAAGGAATTGCCTTTTCAAAACAACTTAAAGAGTAACATACATCAATGCAAAGGAATATACAATAGATTGCGGTAAGTGCGAAATCGGGTCAATCTATTTACCAAATAGAGTACAAAGTTACAAACAATACAGCAACGAAGTGTGGTGACACAGCTCATCTTTGCCACAGGCAGCTTGATTCAAGGAACAAAAAACAAAAAACAAAAAAAAAGTCGGACAAGCATAATACGTGTGATTGATCGATTGCCACGACAACATCCAGCTTATCTCAAACCAAAAGTCGGTGTTTTAAAATCATTACTGCCTAAGGCAAAACGAGTGTGACGACATCACCTGGCACTCTGCGCTCAAATAAATGAGCGGGAAACAAAAAGAAGGCATTATTTAACCAAAATAATTGGCATATGACTATTTTATATGTATATCGAAATTCGAACAAAATATCCCAAGAATATTGCATGGAATAAAACAACTAGTATATACATTACAACTGCCTTGTATCAATAAAGTAATTTAAAAAAATGATTATTATTGAAAGTAATTATATGAAATTGCAATTAATCATAAACATTAGATAAATACAGCAGCATAAACGACATCAAACGAATCAGTCGTGTATTAAATTCAAGGTATAAGGTAAATGTAAGGTTTTCAAAAGTGTAAACATTGCACGATGAAAGAGAACCCGTCACGAGAACCGACCTGGTTTCTGTGATACTCCATGAATGGAGCTCTTTTGGATGCTTAAAATAAATAAATCTAAACAATTTTGATTCAAAATGAATCAAAATTTAGAATATCATAATCTATAAATATATACGTATCAAAATGAGTGCGAAACCAGGTTGCTCCTCGTGAAAGGTCGTGACCACTGCATAGAAAGACGACTAAATACAAGTCAATAGGGCATTATGCAAAATAACAGAGCAACAGCATTTGGCGTCACACTCTTCGTCGCCATGGAAAGCTGGACCCAGACAATGTCAGGCAAGCAGGAATGTGTTAATAAATCGCATGCTAAGAAGGCAATCAGCCATTATATCCTAATAAAAGGGCTCAAAACAAAACAAAAACAAGATATTCAGAATGTTATCCAGGCATACGGAGAAAGTGTGACGCCATTGTTTCGGTACTCGGCATGTAAAAATACATGGGGAAAAAAAAAAAAAAAAATACACATCAGCAAATAATAAAGTTTGTATTCAATGATTTAAGTATAGAATGAATGAATAGATATGCCTGCAGTTCAAAGAATTATTGGAATAAGAAGACTAATGAGGTTATAAGATGCATGGAAGTGCTTGGACTAAAGATACATTATAGATCGATAAAGTGATTCAAATAAATAAATATGACATATAAGCAAAAGGATAGGGCTAATTACAAATTAAAGAGAATATGTCACGACATAATACCAAATGAATCGGGAAGAATTTATATTTTTATACATACTATTAAACATAATCATAACAAAAAATATACTTGTGCATTATTTTACTGCTTGATCAAAAATAAAACAAAACCAACACATACTTAATACTAATAACGTAAGACTGTCTGCGTGCTGGAATTTTTCTCCAGAGTCCATTTAGTAACTTAATTAATTCCAAATAATCTTGTTGAATGTTCTATTATTCACAGAGTTCAAATTTAACAAATATAAACAAAATAAGTTTTGGAAAAGGTGGATATCAATTAATTTGCATAAAATGTAAAATTGTCTTTGATAGTAGACAATTAATAGTTATAATCAAAATAATGCTAAATAGCGATCCAGTTTATAGGAGTCAAAAGTCAATTTAAATGAATATAAATATTGTCTTTAGTGATCGACAATTACAGTTTTGTTCAAAAGGCGATCCAGTTTATACGAGGAGTCAAAAGTTGAATAAGATGAATATAGATAAAGTAAAAGTAAATTACTTATCCTAGTTGGTGGTTGGCCCAGGCTGTTTTAGGTGCTCCAATTTCTGTAGGTCGACGAGTTTGCAGGTACAACTTAGTCCCATTGATGCGAATTCTGGTGAGCAGCTTGTTTTCCTTGCGAATCTTGTAGGCAAGTGTGGCTAGCCGTCCGCGTTCGCGCTTCATCTCCGGCGGGAGATCTGACCGAAGTGTGACTCGAGCAAAGCGATCTGGAGGTTGACCGGGTAGATGCGCGGGTTGAGCGGCTGACTGCGAAGCTTGTAGAGGCTGGGTGTTGGGGCCAGGAAAGGTCTGTTGACTGGAGGGCGGGGGGCGACGTCGACGTTCAAAGGCTTCGAGAAGGTGGTCGCGGTCCGACATCTTGACGAAACGAACAATGATGGGACGGGGAGCGGTACCTTCACTTGCATGTCGGGGGGCCGGGAGTCGATGAGCGTTGACGAGTTGAACTTTAGCGGCCTCAGCTGGCGTAATATGTAGAAAGTGGCAGATAACATCGTTGATGGTCGTGTATATGTTTTCGTTATTAACTTCACTCACGCCGTAAACCAAAAGGTTTTGCTTCCTATTGTGAAGCTCGAGAAGGGTCATTTTCTCTTCAAATGCTTTCTTTGTAGCGTCCAACTCCTCTCTTACTTTGGGTATGCTTTCTTTTTCGATACATTGGATTTTGTCTCCGTTGAAGCTGACACTTGTTTCCAAATCATGCACTGCACTCCTCATTTCTGCTAAGTCATGTTTGATTAGCCTGATGTCATTACTGACGGTGTCGAATCTTGCATTCATGTCATGCGTTAATTGAGAAAACATGGACTGCATACTTTGCAGTAACTCACTGTTAGTGGTGTTGACTGGCGTGGAACTCCGAGCGGGGCCAGGGTTGGCGCTTTGCGTGGTCACGTGATCAACGTTACCGCCAAAACCGCCAGTTGATACAGGGTTCGAAGATATGCTGGGCGGTGCAAGCGACATCTTGCTGGTTTTATTGCTAGAATTTCTCTTTCTCAGGTTGTACGACGACGTTGTAGTATTACTCATTTCATAACATTCTCACTGTGCAGATATTTGGCTCATTATTGTAGAGATTTTCGGCTCATTTCTGTAGAGTCGGGAGCTCGCGAAAAGCACGTCCGCTCGTTACGGTTGCATGTCGTATTAAAGAATAATGCTAATAAATGCAGCCAATAAATACAATTAAGTGTGAGTGAGAATGGATCCAAAACAAGCAACGAATACAAATGTAAAAATAAACGTAAAATTAAAAATGGGAGGTGAAAAATAAAACAAAATAAATGAACAAAAATAATATAAATAAATACATATATAAATAGACTTTATTATACTTATATAGACAAACAAAACATTAATAAAACGCTATATATATATATATATATATATATAGCTACCCAGGTAAAAAAAAACAGTTGAAAATTAGTTGCCAACTGGTACCAGTTGATACCAGTTGGCCAACTGGTTTCAATATGGAAATTGGTACACTGGAATCAACTGGAATCAACTGGAACAACCAGTAAGAATCCAGTAATAGATACCAGTAAGAATCCAGTAAGAACCCAGTAAGGCTGACCAATAAGAAAACCAGTTGAAACCAATATAAAACCATTAAGAAACCAGTAGTGGGATTAACCGGTACATGAAGACGTAGTTGGTTTCAACTGGTATTTTGATTGGTTTCAACTGGTATTTATATTGGTTTTAACTGGTCTGCTGCATCTGTCGATTTATCTTTACTGGGAACCGGGAATTTTAACTGCTACCGTTTGATGCCAGTTAAAACCAGTAAAAACCAGTTGAATTTCCAACTGGTTTCAACTGTTTTTTCGACCTGGGTCTCTCTTCACCCATACTATTTTTTTGCTATTTTCTCTTCACCCATACTATTTTGTTGCTATTTTCTCTTCACCCATACTATTTTTTGCTATTTTCTCTTCACCCATACTATTTTTTTCCTATTTTCTCTTCACCCATACTATTTTTGTTGCTATTTTCTCTTTACCCATACTATTTTTTTGCTATTTTCTCTTCATGCATACTATTTTTTGGCTATTTTCTCTTCATGCATCCTATTTTTTTGCTATTTTCTCTTCACGAATACTATTTTTTTGCTATTTTCTCTTCAACAATACTATTTTTTTGCTATTTTCTCTTCACGAATACTATTTTTTTGCTATTTTCTCTTCACCAATACTATTTTTTTGCTATTTTCTCTTCACCTATGCTATTTTGTTGCTATTTTCTCTTCACCCATACTATTTTTTTGCTATTTTCTCTTCACCCATACTATTTTTTTGCTATTTTCTCTTCATGCATACTATTTTTTTGCTATTATCTCTTCACTAATACTATTTTTTTTACTATTTTCTCTTCACCAAAACTATTTTTTTGCTATTTTCTCTTCACTAATACTAATTTTTGACTCTTTTCTCTTCACCAATACTATTTTTTTGCTATTTTCTCTTTACCCATACTATTTTTTTGCTATTTTCTCTTCACCAATACTATTTTTTTGCTATTTTCTCTTTACCCATACTATTTTGTAGCTATTTTCTCTTCATGCATACTATTTTTTTGCTATTATCTCTTCACGCATACTATTTTTTTTGCTAATTTCTCTTCACAAAAACTATTTTTTTGCTATTTTCTCTTCACGCATTCTATTTTTTTGCTATTTTCTCTTCACGAATACTATTTTTTTGCTATTTTCTCTTCACCAATACTATTTTTTTGCTATTTTCTCTTCACTACTACTATTTTTTTGCTATTTTCTCTTCACCAATACTATTTTTTGCTATTTTCTCTTCACCCATACTATTTTTTTGCTATTTTCTCTTCACCCATACTATTTGTTTGCTATTTTCTCTTCACCAATACTATTTTTTGCTATTTTCTCTTCACCCATACTATTTTTTTGCTATTTTCTCTTCACGCATTCTATTTTTTTGCTATTTTCTCTTCACGAATACTATTTTTTTGCTATTTTCTCTTCACCAATACTATTTTTTTGCTATTTTCTCTTCACTACTACTATTTTTTTGCTATTTTCTCTTCACCAATACTATTTTTTGCTATTTTCTCTTCACCCATACTATTTTTTTGCTATTTTCTCTTCACCCATACTATTTGTTTGCTATTTTCTCTTCACCAATACTATTTTTTGCTATTTTCTCTTCACCCATACTATTTTTTTGCTATTTTCTCTTCACCCATACTATTTTTTTGCTATTTTCTCTTTACCGATACTATTTTTTTGCTATTTTCTCTTTATGCATACTATTTTTTTGCTATTTTCTCTTCATGCATACTATTATTTTGCTATTTTCCCCTCATGCATACTAGTTTTTTGCTATTTTCTCTTCACGAATAATATTTTTTTGCTATTTTCTCTTCACCAATACTATTTTCTCTTCACCCATGCTATTTTGTTGCTATTTTCTCTTCACCCATACTATTTTTTTGCTATTTTCTCTTCAGGCATACTATTTTTTTGCTATTTTCTCTTCACCCATACTATTTTTTTGCTATTTTCTCTCCATGCATACTATTCTTTTTGCTATTTTCTCTTCACCCATACTATTTTTTTGCTATTTTCTCTTCACTAATACTATTTTTTTACTATTTTCTCTTCACCAATACTATTTTTTTGCTATTTTCTCTTCACTAATACTATTTTTTTACTATTTTCTCTTCACTAATACTATTTTTTTACTATTTTCTCTTCACCAATACTATTTTTTTGCTATTTTCTCTTCACTAATACTATTTTTTTACTATTTTCTCTTCACACATACTATTTTGTAGCTATTTTCTCTTCACGCATACTATTTTTTTGCTATTATCTCTTCACGCATACTATTTTTTTTGCTAATTCAAAAACTATTTTTTTGCTATTTTCTCTTCACGCATTCTATTTTTTTGCTATTTTCTCTCCATGCATACTATTTTTTTGCTATTTTCTCTTCACCCATACTATTTTTTTGCTATTTTCTCTTCACCCATACTATTTTTTTGCTATTTTCTCTTCACCCATACTATTCTTTTTGCTATTTTCTCTTCACGCATACTATTTTTTTTCTATTTTCTCTTCATGCATACAGTATTTTCTCTTCACGAATACTATTTTTTTGCTATTTTCTCTTCACCCATACTATTTTTTTGCTATTTTCTCTTCACGTATACTATTTTTTTGCTATTTTCTCTTCACCTATACTATTTTTTTGCTATTTTCTCTTTACCCATACTATTTTGTAGCTATTTTCTCTTCACCCATACTATTTTGTTGCTATTATCTCTTCACGCATACTATTTTTTTTGCTAATTTCTCTTCACAAAAACTATTTTTTTGCTCTTTTCTCTTCACGCATTCTATTTTTTTGCTATTTTCTCTTCACGAATACTATTTTTTTGCCATTTTCTCTTCACCAATACTATTTTTTTGCTATTTTCTCTTCATGCATACTATTTTTTTGCTATTTTCTCCTCATGCATACTAGTTTTTTGCTATTTTCTCTTCACGCATACTATTTTTTTGCTATTTTCTCTTCACCCATACTATTTTTTTGCTATTTTCTCTTCACCCATACTATTTTTTTGCTATTTTCTCTTCATGCATACTATTTTTTTGCTATTTTCTCTTCACCCATACTATTTTTTTTCTATTTTCTCTTCATGCATGCAGTATTTTCTCTTCACCCATACTATTTTTTTGCTATTTTCTCTTCACCCATGTTTTTGCTATTTTCTCTTCACGCATACTATTTTTTTGCTATTTTCTCTTCACCCATACTATTTTTTTGCTATTTTCTCTTTATGCATACTATTTTTTTGCTATTTTCTCTTCTTGCATACTATTTTTTTGCTATTTTCTCTTCATGCATACTATTTTTTTTTGTATTTTCTCTTCATGCATACTTTTTTTTTGCTATTTTCACTTCACCCATACTATTTTTTATGCTATTTTCTCTTCATGCATATATGCTATTTTCAATTCACGCATACTATTTTTTTTTCCTATTTTCTCTTCACACATACTATTTTTTTGCTATTTTCTCTTCACCCATACTATTTTTTTGCTATTTCCTCTTTATGCATATTATTTTTTTGCTATTTTCTCTCACCAATACCATACTATTTTTCTCTTCACTGATACTATAATTTTGCTATTTTCTCTTCACCCATACTATTTTTTTGCTATTTTCTCTTTATGCATATTATATTTTTGCTATTTTCTCTCACCAATACCATACTATTTTCTCTTCACTGATACTATAATTTTGCTATTTTCTCTTCACCCATACTATTTTTTTGCTATTTTCTCTTCACCCATACTAATTTTTGCTATTTTCTCTTCATGCATACTATTTTTTCCTATTTTCTCTTCACAGATACTATTTTCTCTTCACCAATACTATTTTTTTGCTATTTTCTCTTCACTAATACTATTTTTTTACTATTTTCTCTTCACTAATACTATTTTTTTACTATTTTCTCTTCACCAATACTATTTTTTTGCTATTTTCTCTTCACTAATACTATTTTTTTACTATTTTCTCTTCACACATACTATTTTGTAGCTATTTTCTCTTCACGCATACTATTTTTTTGCTATTATCTCTTCACGCATACTATTTTTTTTGCTAATTCAAAAACTATTTTTTTGCTATTTTCTCTTCACGCATTCTATTTTTTTGCTATTTTCTCTTCACCAATACTATTTTTTTGCTATTTTCTCTTCACCAATACTATTTTTTTGCTATTTTCTCTTCACCAATACTATTTTTTCTATTTTCTCTTCACCCATACTATTTTTTGCTATTTTCTCTTCACCCATACTATTTTTTTGCTATTTTCTCTATTTTCTCTTCACCCATACTATTTTTTTGCTATTTTCTCTTCACCCATACTATTTTTTTGCTATTTTCTCTTCACCCATACTATTCTTTTTGCTATTTTCTCTTCACGCATACTATTTTTTTTCTATTTTCTCTTCATGCATACAGTATTTTCTCTTCACGAATACTATTTTTTTGCTATTTTCTCTTCACCCATACTATTTTTTTGCTATTTTCTCTTCACGTATACTATTTTTTTGCTATTTTCTCTTCACCTATACTATTTTTTTGCTATTTTCTCTTTACCCATACTATTTTGTAGCTATTTTCTCTTCACCCATACTATTTTGTTGCTATTATCTCTTCACGCATACTATTTTTTTTGCTAATTTCTCTTCACAAAAACTATTTTTTTGCTCTTTTCTCTTCACGCATTCTATTTTTTTGCTATTTTCTCTTCACGAATACTATTTTTTTGCCATTTTCTCTTCACCAATACTATTTTTTTGCTATTTTCTCTTCATGCATACTATTTTTTTGCTATTTTCTCCTCATGCATACTAGTTTTTTGCTATTTTCTCTTCACGCATACTATTTTTTTGCTATTTTCTCTTCACCCATACTATTTTTTTGCTATTTTCTCTTCACCCATACTATTTTTTTGCTATTTTCTCTTCATGCATACTATTTTTTTGCTATTTTCTCTTCACCCATACTATTTTTTTTCTATTTTCTCTTCATGCATGCAGTATTTTCTCTTCACCCATACTATTTTTTTGCTATTTTCTCTTCACCCATGTTTTTGCTATTTTCTCTTCACGCATACTATTTTTTTGCTATTTTCTCTTCACCCATACTATTTTTTTGCTATTTTCTCTTTATGCATACTATTTTTTTGCTATTTTCTCTTCTTGCATACTATTTTTTTGCTATTTTCTCTTCATGCATACTATTTTTTTTTGTATTTTCTCTTCATGCATACTTTTTTTTTGCTATTTTCACTTCACCCATACTATTTTTTATGCTATTTTCTCTTCACACATACTATTTTTTTGCTATTTTCTCTTCACCCATACTATTTTTTTGCTATTTCCTCTTTATGCATATTATTTTTTTGCTATTTCCTCTTTATGCATATTATTTTTTTGCTATTTTCTCTCACCAATACCATACTATTTTTCTCTTCACTGATACTATAATTTTGCTATTTTCTCTTCACCCATACTATTTTTTTGCTATTTTCTCTTTATGCATATTATATTTTTGCTATTTTCTCTCACCAATACCATACTATTTTCTCTTCACTGATACTATAATTTTGCTATTTTCTCTTCACCCATACTATTTTTTTGCTATTTTCTCTTCACCCATACTAATTTTTGCTATTTTCTCTTCATGCATACTATTTTTTCCTATTTTCTCTTCACAGATACTATTTTTTTGCTATTTTCTCTTCACCCATACTATTTTTTCATATTTTCTCTTCACCCATACTATTTTTTCATATTTTTTCTTCACCAATACTATTTTGTTGCTATTTTCTCTTCACGCATACAATTGTTTTGCTAATTCCCATGTCGAAAAAACAGTTTGAAAATTAGTTGCCAACTAGTATCAGTTGATACCAGTTGGCCAACTGGTTTCAATATGGAAATTAGTACACTGGAATCAACTGGAACAACCAGTAAGAATCCAGTAATAGATAAGAACCCAGTATTAAGGTTTACCACAGTAAGAAATCCAGTTGAAACCAATATAAAACCATTAAGAAACCAGTAGTGGGATTAACCGGTACATGAAGACCAGTTAAACTTTGTTAAAGTAGCTGGTTTCAACTGGTATTTTGAATTGGTTTCAACTGGTATTTTGAATTGGTTTCAACTGATATTTTTATTGGTTTTTAACTGGTCTGCTGCATCTGTCCATTTACCTTTATATACTGGGCACCGGGAATTTTAACTGCTACCGTTTGATGCCAGTTCAAACCATTAAAAACCAGTTGAATTTCCAACTGGTTTCAACTGGTTTTAACTGTTTTTTCGACCTGGATAAGACGAAATCACTATGCGCCATGAATAATTATAATAAACAAAGAAAATGAAATAAAGAAAAAATCTATCACATTACTGAAAATTTGCTGTGAATACTAATGAACATCGGTAAGATCTATTATTATTGTAGTTTATATATCATACATTCATTATTCCAAAACAAGCATGTTTCAATTCATGTTTCCCAATGCGATATTAAATATTTGGGGTTAAATTTAAACAATTAATAAGTATCCACTTTTGGACATTCGTCTCGTTAATTAAAACCAATATAGCCTCAATACCCTCAAAATTTGTTTGATGGACACCCCCCCCCCCTCGAAAAATGTTGACGGACACCCCCCTCCCCCCTCGAAAAATCTTCACCGACACCCCCCCCCCCTCTCGAAAAATCTAACCCCCCCCCCCCCCGTTAAAAAAAACTTCACTATTATTGTTGTTATTGACTTCTTTTCCATTTGCCAGTGGATGATACATTTCTTGAAAACATGTTTGAAGACCAATACAATTTATCTTATCATCGTATATTGCTGTTGCATATAGTATCATCATCAACATGCATAATATATGCATGCTGCGCATGCGCGCACTACTAGTTTTCTAAAATTTCCTTGTGGAAGCACCTCTTCGTAGCGCGAATTTTGTTTCTTGCCAGGTCGTTCTGTTTTGGATTTTCAGGTAAGTCCACGCCTTCAGGGAACTGTATTTTACATTTCATCGATATTTTCGTTAACTTGAATACTGAATATAACAAGAGTAAATGAATAGATTAATAAGAAGTGGAAATAAAGTTAAACCACTAAAACAAGTGTACAATCGGTATGACCAGCGTTGATTGTTTGCCCACGTATTGAATTTCATGTTTGTTGATAACCTAACCAGGCGCCGTCCGTAGGACGGCGCCTGGTATTCTGAGCTGTGCATACCGTGATGGAAACACTTTATAGGCTTTAACGGCAAACACTCTTGTACAAAACCATAAAATATCATACTTTAAATAACATATCTCGGTTCATACTTACGAATTATGTTATGCACGGACATCAATGCTCCAACTGGTAAAACGTCTGATGCTCCATTCGTTTGATTTATCCTGAAATTTACTATAAAACTGGCAAGATTACAGAAGTGACGAAAATGGTATCCGAATTTGTTCGCTGCATGCAATATCAGGTGATCGAAAACTTGTCGGCAATGCGCGAGGTCGCAGGTCAAACTTTGGCGTACGAGCCTGGATGTGCGCGCGTTCTGTACAGCGATTGATCTATATATTTCTGCGTGCGCGATACACTCCTATCGATCCTGTACACGGTATGTGACATGTCAGTCCCTGGCTTATTGTCAACCGATCGCCACTTACGCGCGGAATACCTCCTATCCCGCGCATGCGCTATGCATTGCCGAAGAGTTTTCGGTCACCTGACATTGCATGCAGCGAACAAAGACGAAGGAAATAACAGTCATCATCATCATCATCATCAATTTGAGGTAAGTTATCATTCTTTTGCAACAAATTAAATATCAAGCAAGGTAGGTTGAATGTTTAATTAAAGGGATAGTTGAGTATTGGTCAAACTTAACATTAGTAACCAAAACCTTCACCATTACGGTACAAACTAATAGTTATAACTTCACCATGCTCGAAAAGTATACACAATTACAAACGACAAAGTAAAACCCCTGTTATCATTCAAAAAGAGCCGTTACAACTCGAAGTGTCAAATTAACTCAGCGCGAAGCACTAGCGTTGTAGGTCCTAATACGGGACTGTATAGTGCAGTGTGCGGTAATACGGGACTGTAGTGCAGTGTGCGGTAATACTATACAGTAGTACGTGTATAGTATGTATCGCAACCATAGAAGTATGACTCCAACACTGCCGTTAACGCAAGCCCCATTCAAATTCGTACGCCTTACGTTCACAGTCGCGCTAACACACGGAGCGACTGGTCCATGAGGCGCATATATCACTAATTTTTTGCGGAATGGAAGGACAAATCATAATCTTAATCCACCCGGTAGTTGGATCACATATTGGAGAGTAAATTGCTGGTAAGGAATGTATAATATGTATAGTTTTAAGCACAATTAGCGTGCACACAAATATTTGGTTTCAGTACTTTATTAGGAGGACATAGAACGCTAGTGCCTCGCACTAGCGTTCTCTAAAAAGTGATACCCGGGCGTCAACCACTTTTATATGATATTTTGAAAGTAAATTTCACAACAATTAGAGCATTTGAATGGGAATTATTATTATTTCCCATGTTTTTTTCGATGATCTTTCATATGGAATTGAAATCAGCCAAATCCGTTACAATTTATGTTGGGGGGGCACTTTGGAAATTACCAAAACTCACCTTTACCTTTAATGTCTAGAACTAAAGAAAAAATAATAATAATAGATGGAAAGTTCTTGAAACCACCCGTCGGCAAATTTCCTACAAAATTTTTAACGTTTCGTCTTCACAGCGCCGTCCTACGGACGGCGCTGATCACAGTTAGTTTGTTGATTAAGTAATCATGATGAACGACTTGTGTCTGTAGTTTGAGTCTCACATCTCTTGAGTTTGACCTTGAAATGTTTATTTGTTTGGCCCTGACATGAATATACATCAATCAATTCAGATATTGTAAAAATGTGTGAGATTTTTGAATGGACATGATGATAGTTGTAATTGCTGATTGATTATTTTATATTTTATTTTTACACTTAAAGACAAAAGTTAAACTTTATTTTTTTTGTACTGTCTCTCTACTAGTACTACTATACTCTATAGACTCTAGACTTAGTCTTAGACTAGTCTCTAAACTTGCTTTGCAAATACAGATTTTTGACTAAATTTAATGGAAATTAAAATGAACAAAGAAAATGTATAAGATATATTTCTAGTCAGTTTGTCTCTGTTTGATATAAATTAAATAGTGATGTGGTTGTGATTATGAAATAATCGGCTCAATTAAGTACTGTTTGATAAAAAGCTATAAAAAGTATAAATTTGTATGTCCGTCTTCACCATGTCATGACCATGTGAATGCAATGTTTTTAATCCACACTCCACAGTTGTATTGACTCTTGTTTTGTACTTTTCTTCCTTAATCAATAATTGTATGGATTGGTCAATGTCTAAAGTGAATTGCCAACATTTATAATTATGAAAAGAATAATACCAAATGGCAAATGCATGTCAATGTGTTTGTTTCTGTTACATCTACTGAATCTGAATAGTAATTTTGAAAAATTTGTTTTAAATGTGCATACAGTTTGACGTTTCGTACTGCAAGCCTGTCCACGATGTCCGAGGTAGATAAATCCCCAAGCAAAAGATGGACCAAGCCATGCCAGGTCATGAAAGTGCGCATGAAGAAGCGGCAACGTCACAGCACGAGTGACCTGACGTCACAAGCCTCACCTTCAGACAGGTCGCACCCACGCCTCAAATCGGCTTCCCAGCAGCCGGACGGCGAAGGGAATCGCAGTGGAAAGAGGCGCAACCCATTTGGTTGCGGGGGTGGAGGAATCGCCAGCAGACGGAGGGTGCAGACGTGTAGCGAAGTTGTAGGGATGGATGCAGGGAAGGAGAACGAACAGGAGGCCGGGCGTCAGAGGTTGTTCAGCGCGCTGGATTCTCAGCAGGATGAGGTGAGGGAAGATCTTTCATTTTTCAAATACAGTCAAATAGATCTGTGTATAGTGACCACTGACCACCCAAGGGAAACAAGAAAAGTGACCACTGTAGGCAGGTTTCATAACACTGAATTTATCAGCAAGGGATCACTTTTGGTGGCCACTATAGGCAGGTTGGCTGCTATAGACAAGTGGCCACTAAGACAGGTTTGACTGTACATGATTTCTTGCATAATCATGCAGAATGCAGACTATGCTTGTTCGTTCTTCTTCTTCTTTCTGGGTAGTGACCACTGACCACAATCAACTTGCCGATTATTCTGTCACTTTGCAAGGCAAAGCACATAGAGAAGATACCATATACATGTATAAATTGAACCTTTTATTATCATGACTACAGGTTTTCAACGAGGAGGCGTCCCAGAGACTGACAGAAGCTATCAAGAGTTTGGAGAAGGAAGATGTACAAGGAAGTCCCACATCTGCATCTAAGGTGAAACATGTGATTCCATTTCTCCATTTTTAACACTGTACTTTAAGAAATTTTAAAACAAAGTGGAAATATATATCTTTTCATATATTTTAACTTTTCAAATTGAATATGATAAATTAAATGATAAAGTCTTTTGCATATTACTTTACAAGACATATACGAAAGAGCTGCAAAGCAGTCTTGAGTGAAAATGCATTACGATTTGTGAAGAAAATCCTTACTAGTGTTGCAATGAGATACATTGAAATGATATGAGGTATGAAGATAAATATAATTTTAATCTAATTATACATTGTTGAATCAACATACGTAGATGCATTTATCAAGTATTTATGGACGAATACAATTCATATTATCACATTTTACACAGAGCGAAAGCATGGAGGGCAGCTCACAGGCTCTGGGGAAACCTCATCTGACGGCTGACTGGTGTCTGAGGACTCGGCTGCGCTTCACTTCCCAGAGTTCCTTTAGCTGGTGCCAGCCAATCAGAATGAAGGAGGAGGCCAGGGGCCTGTCCTCCTTTGTCCAGGGTCAACATGATACCGACACACTGGCAAGTCTTATTCATAGTCAATGGCGTTAACTTCTGTTTGCCACTGATTTATATCTTTGCGTATCATGTGATTTTAAATAATGAAGTCACAAATATTTCCATTTGAAATACATTTTATTTCATTTTGTTGTTAGACAGCTTTTCAAATTGTTCTTTTTTTGTGATGTTGTTATGTAATACATATTGATATATAGTATCTGTGCAACATAAGTGTAACATCTATAATTATTGTCATTATTATTGTTATTATAGGATGAAGGGTCTGCAGAGGAGTCTAGGTGGAGGAGTCAGTTGCAACAGGCTACTATGAGCTGGATGCACCCCAACCTGCCCTGGCTCAGCCTCTTCCCAAGGACCGTACCAGAACCAAGGACCTTCAAGTGTTATGTAATACACAGTAGAGTGCAACATAAGTGTAACATTATTATTGTTATTATAGGATGAAGGGTCTGCAGAGGAGTCTAGGTGGAGGAGCCAGTTGCAACAGGCTACTATGAGCTGGATGCACCCCAACCTGCCCTGGCTCAGCCTGTTTCCAAGGATTGTACCAGAACCAAGGACCTTCAAGTGTTATGTAGTAATACACAGTAGAGTGCAACATAAGTGTAACATTATTATTGTTATTATAGGATGAAGGGTCTGGAGAGGAGTCTAGGTGGAGGAGCCAGTTGCAGCAGGCTACTATGAGCTGGATGCACCCCAACCTGCCCTGGCTCAGCCTCTTCCCAAGGACCGTACCAGAACCAAGGACCTTCAAGTGTTATTTAATACACAGTAGAGTGTAACATATTAGTGTAACATTATTATTGTCATTATTATTGTTATTATATTATAGGATGAAGGGTCTGCAGAGGAGTCTAGGTGGAGGAGCCAGTTGCAACAGGCTACTATGAGCTGGATGCACCCCAACCTGCCCTGGCTCAGCCTCTTCCCAAGGACCGTACCAGAACCAAGGACCTTCAAGTGTTATGTAGTAATACACAGTAGAGTGCAACATAAGTGTAACATTATTATTGTTATTATAGGATGAAGGGTCTGCAGAGGAGTCTAGGTGGAGGAGCCAGTTGCAACAGGCTACTATGAGCTGGATGCACCCCAACCTGCCCTGGCTCAGCCTCTTCCCAAGGACCGTACCAGAACCAAGGACCTTCAAGTGTTATGTAATACACAGTAGAGTGCAACATAAGTGTAACATTATTATTGTTATTATAGGATGAAGGGTCTGCAGAGGAGTCTAGGTGGAGGAGCCAGTTGCAACAGGCTACTATGAGCTGGATGCACCCCAACCTGCCCTGGCTCAGCCTGTTTCCAAGGATTGTACCAGAACCAAGGACCTTCAAGTGTTATGTAGTAATACACAGTAGAGTGCAACATAAGTGTAACATTATTATTGTTATTATAGGATGAAGGGTCTGGAGAGGAGTCTAGGTGGAGGAGCCAGTTGCAGCAGGCTACTATGAGCTGGATGCACCCCAACCTGCCCTGGCTCAGCCTCTTCCCAAGGACCGTACCAGAACCAAGGACCTTCAAGTGTTATTTAATACACAGTAGAGTGTAACATATTAGTGTAACATTATTATTGTCATTATTATTGTTATTATAGGATGAAGGGTCTGCAGAGGAGTCTAGGTGGAGGAGCCAGTTGCAGCAGGCTACTATGAGCTGGATGCACCCCAACCTGCCCTGGCTCAGCCTGTTTCCAAGGATTGTACCAGAACCAAGGACCTTCAAGTGTTATGTAATACACAGTAGAGTGCAACATAAGTGTAACATTATTATTGTTATTATAGGATGAAGGGTCTGCAGAGGAGTCTAGATGGAGGAGCCAGCTGCAACAGGCTACTATGAGCTGGATGCACCCCAACCTGCCCTGGCTCAGCCTCTTCCCAAGGACGGTACCAGAACCAAGGACCTTCAAGTGTTATGTAGTAATACACAGTAGAGTGCAACATAAGTGTAACATTATTATTGTTATTATAGGATGAAGGGTCTGGAGAGGAGTCTAGGTGGAGGAGCCAGTTGCAGCAGGCTACTATGAGCTGGATGCACCCCAACCTGCCCTGGCTCAGCCTCTTCCCAAGGATCGTACCAGAACCAAGGACCTTCAAGTGTTATGTAATACACAGTAGAGTGCAACATAAGTGTAACATTATTATTGTTATTATAGGATGAAGGGTCTGGAGAGGAGTCTAGGTGGAGGAGCCAGTTGCAACAGGCTACTATGAGCTGGATGCACCCCAACCTGCCCTGGCTCAGCCTCTTCCCAAGGATCGTACCAGAACCAAGGACCTTCAAGTGTTACGTAATACACAGTAGAGCGCAACATAAGTGTAACATTATTATTGTTATTATAGGATGAAGGGTCTGGAGAGGAGTCTAGGTGGAGGAGTCAGTTGCAACAGGCTACTATGAGCTGGATGCACCCCAACCTGCCCTGGCTCAGCCTCTTCCCAAGGATCGTACCAGAACCAAAGACCTTCAAGTAAGTGTGACGTCATAGCTATGTCAGGCAAGCCAGAAATGTCTGACCAAGCGGTTGCTAAGAATGCAATTATCCAGCTTCAACCCACTACCAAAAGCCTGAGTCAAAGGACAAGTTGTTGTTGTTGTTGTTGTTGTTGTTGTTGTTGTTGTTGTTGTTGTACTATGTTGTAACAAAATAATGTGACATCACTACTAATGATTCACCTAATATACAGTTAGCTAATATACAGTCAAACCTGTCTATAAAGACCATGAAGGGAAACAGAAAGGTGATCTTTATGAGCAGGTAGTATCTATAGACAGGTTCATTTACAGGTGCACTAATTTCAAGGGAATACAAAACGGTGGTGTTTGTAGACAGGCGGTCTTCATTAACAGGTAGTCCTTGTAGCAGGTATGACTGTACTGTCAAACAATCGTCACAAATTTACCTTGATTAAAAGAAGGCAAAGAAAATGGGATTCCAACCCCATTTTCTTTGCCTTCTTTTAATCACAATATATTTCTGGTCAGTTTCTTTATATGTTTGAATTACAAATTTACCTTGAATACTTGTAAAGCTATACATAAAACTACTATATACTGGTACATCTAATCCTGCCCTGGAACAGTCTATATTGTTCACAGTTCAGTCAAGTGTTGTGAACTATGAGCCGCTGCTTTAGGTTTCAAGTTTACATTGAAAAGCAGATTATTTGTTTAACGTAATGTATTATGATGTTAAACTTGCCAATGTCATAACTCAGAAAAAGCCTGTATGATAAATATCTTGCTAAAGACAGGCATACATAGAAAGTTTTATACAAAAATATTCATGTTTGACATATCTTTGTTATTTTTTCTTCTTCAGGCAATCTGTTGCGACCAAGGACCCGGCAATAGGCAGTGCTCTCATGGCTAGCTGGTAGGTCTCAAAACATAATTCTCACCTCTCATTTTTACCAGTAGACAGTTTTGTGTAATATTGTGATGTTATCCAAAACTATTGATATTCTGCATTGGATGAAACACACTTTAAAGGGATGCCTGTAAAGTGTCTAACTCCACGAAAAATTACTTGGAGCTTCCTCGTTTCTCTTCTACCGTGTTGTTGAGCTTATGGTAAGAGAAGAATAAAATAGGGTTAGATTTTTTCAAATGCCCCTTTAGTATGACGATCTATCATTCAGCTCAAGAGTGTTAATGAACGGTCATAAAACCCCATAAGCGTCGTACAGTAATTTGTTGTAAAAGCTGACGCATATTTTCGCTTTTTTAACCAGGAAAGCAGTGTTCTTTTTCAATGAAACTTTCACATTTTGGTACAGGATTGAAGTTTCAAATGTCATTTTGGGCAATATCTGACACTTTACAGGTGCACCTTGCAATGGATTTTGGGGAGTTGCATTAAGTTGCAACTCTTTTATGTTCTTTAAGATCTATGTTCCACCTGTTAAAATCAGACAACTGCTTAATCATCAAAAAACATTTGAAAATGATCATTAGACATTGCTGAATCTGTTTTGTTTAACCTGTCAAATGTTATCTTTATCAAAATGTCAGAGAGTTTCCGATCCATATTCCACCTGCTGCAATCAGGGCACTGCCCCTACTTTTACCTGTGTACACACAATTTGATGGGGACAGAGATGTATAACTTCTATTAAAAATGCTACAACCTGCTATATTTCATTTTTTTTTTCCTCAAAAGGTCAGAGAGTTTCCGATCCATATTCCACCTGCTCCGGTCGGGGCACTGCCCCTACTTCTACCTGTGTACCCACAACGCCACGGTGCTGTTCCGAGGGGCCGGCCTGGCCGCCTTGCCGCACCTCCATGCCCTGCTGTCTCCTACCACCAGGGGCCTGAGAGAGGCACTCAAGACTGAAGGTAGTTGACATCATCTATGATTTATTCTTAAAGGACAATGCAGGTCTACAATAAAGTTTATCTTTGTTATAAATACATCATAATATGCTTGTTCATTTCACTTTACCCCAACTCAGATATCTGCTTTGGAAGAAATATGTGCCAAAGCATTTGGGTTCATCACTATTCACAGCGAACACAGATGACTGCTGAATCGTTATGTCTGCACGGACAACAGTGTGACTAGTCAATGATGCAAATCACACCATTCCTGCTATAAACCTAGCTACTCTGTTCAAGTTTAAATATTTTCACAGCATAATATGAACTCTTCATATTTATAGTATATTTTGATAATGCTTTGCTTCTCTGCATTAGGTATTGCTTTCACCATGCCTCTGAACGAAGGCTCCTCACCTACTCGAGAAAAGCCAGAACAAACTGCTGATGCTCAAGGATTGCAGGTTGATGAATCAGCTAAAAAGCGGTATGTGTAAAATGTGTTGTAGCTAACTTTATCTAGGACAGAGTTAAAGGGAATTTTAAAGCTGGAATTTGTGCTTGCTGTTAATGATAAGTGCATAATTCTTGTCACTTCTAGTGGTATAATTACTTTTGGGTTTCACTAATAATGGAAATAATCAATGTTTTTGAACACCACTATCAACGGTTTTGACTGACCACTGGAGGCTGCCATGTTTTCCAACGGTACCACCTGAAACATCATCTGAGTGCATCTGAGTGTGCACTAACAAAAGCGGGTTATGTAACCCCCTTTTGTTAGTGCAGGGGCAGATGCTTTTCATATGGTTCAGTTGGAAAACATGGCAGCCTCCAGTGTTCAGTCAAAACAAATAAAAGCAGTTTCAATAAACATGAAGTATTTCCATTAGTAATGGTACCCAAGAGGAAATATATGACTAGAAGTGACAGAAATTGTGCACTTATCAGTAACAGTAGGCAAAAATGCCAGGTGTTTTGATACCCACATATGAGTCTACTACAGACAAACCTGTGTATAGTGAAAACCTAAGGGAAACAGGACTACATGCCACTATAGACAGATGACCTCTATGAACAGGTCCCATCACATTGATTTTCTCTGCAGGGGATCGCTTTTGGTGGCCACTATAGGCAGGTTGGCTTCTATAGACAGATTTAATTGTACTTCAAATGATTTTTTTGAAAATAGCAATAGTCTGTACTATTTTGTAGGAATAGGAAAAGAAAAGAAAATTCTTATCAAATCTAATCTAGTGTAATACAAATTAGATCATCTATTAACCCATTCAGGACTGGTCCTGAAAATACTTGAACAAGGATTTTTGGTGAATGTATGATTTACCAATTTAAAAATATCTCTAATAGGAGAAAATACACAATACTTAATTGCACATTGCCCATGATTTTAAGAAGCAATCGCAAACATTTCTGTTATTTTTACCTCATTCATATTATGTATTGTTATTGAAATACAAGTGTGCAATGAAGTCTTGTGCCTTTGATTGGAATAATGACGATGAGAAAGTGAAATAAAAAGAGACAAAAAGAGAAGACATGCATGTAGTGTTAAAACTGTAAAAAAAAACAAAAAACATTTGAGTGGAAGATGTTCTTGCCATTTATCTGCACATTTTTAAAAACAATTTATAATAATTATTATATTTGTAGGCCTTCATCAAAGGAAGATGGAAGTCCCTGTGCTTCAGATTTTCCTGATGACAAGGAGAAGACGGAACAAGCGGAGGAGGAAAGAGATGAAGAGGAAGAGGAGGAGGACAACATCATGAAGAGTCCGACCAAGGCATCGTCATGGTTACAGAGCATGGGACTCGACAGGACCAATTTTCCTTCCCTGGAACCCAGCCGAGTCAAATTGTATCCACAAAAAACAAAACAAAAAAAATACCATACATTTTCTAGAATATATTTCTGGTTTGTTCACATCAGTATTCTAAGTTAAATTATTCTAGTTTTATTTGATGTCTTGCCAATGCCAACATTTCATAAATTATTACCTATTATTGGCATGTGTATTGCTACATTGAATGTATGTTGTCATTGTCCTTAACCAATGCCATTTCAGCCAAACTGACCAGTTGCTGAAGCTTGACAATCGCCCCCAATCGCTGGTTCTCATCGAGGGCTCAGACACCCAGGCGCTCTACAACTTTTTGCTCAATAGCCGCACGGTGGTAACTAGCGTGGGGCCTCTCGCAGACATCCCCCCTACCATCCTGGCCCCGATGGCCTTCAAGGGAGCCACGCTCAACAGTTGCAAGGTGGGTTATCTACTTCTTCTTCTTCTGGTGATTCTGCCCAAGAGCAGGTCCCGAACAAAGAAATAGGTTATCTACTAGAATTTTGATTTGAAAATAGTCTTTGAGCTGTTGTAATGTAATGTAGAAGGAAAGTCACTCGGGCTCCCTTCTTTGTAATAGCTAGTTCTGGACCTCTTGCAGACATCCAACCTTCAATCTGGCACCAATGGCCCTAAGCGTGTTGTCACATTTCACCGAACAGCTCAAATGAACACCCAACAGATACAAAATTGCGAAAACAAATTATCCCGTAGTGAAAGTTTTCTCCTATGCGGCATGCTCAAAACTTTCTGCCAGATAAAACAACGCAAATCACCAGACAAGGAACTCATTCGGGCAAAAAACGCATACGAACGGAGACAAACGGATTAAAAATGTTGTTCTCCGTCGGGCGTCCTTAATGCTATCTAGTGATATGTGACATGGGCTTTAACATTTTCACAGTGGGTTTCTGCAAGGTTGATTCAAAGGAAACCCTTCTTACAGTTAAACTGTGTAATAAAGAGCTCTGACCCCTCTTATAACAAGGCAATTTAATTTCTACATTCAAGCTCTTTATATTCTTTTGTTTTAATCCTGATGTCATGACATAATGTTTGTGATCCCATTATCGTTATAACAAGGTCCATTTCAGTGATGATTTGATTGCTATGTAATAAAACAAATTTGCTATGATAAGCAAATTACTGAGTAGATAATTTGTATTTGTCCCTTTTCACTAGTCCAACTAATCATATTTGTGTCTTTTTTTTCTCTATTCTTACTCAAGCTCAAATCTGGAGTAATGAAGCAGCAATCGCATGGCGCCTTGGAGAAGGTCAGCACACTGGAGGTCTCTGGTCCCCTCCTCCCCCACAACATCCACCATCTTTGCACTCTCCTGCGCTCAACTCAAGGGGGCGCTTTCCACCTCACCTGCAGCAACCACGACGCCACGGCCCCATTCACATCAGCGACACACGCCGTCAACGCAAAGTCAGACTCATCGAGCCAGTCCGACGATGAAATTCCGAGCGATATGAAAACAAACTGTGGGCTCTCGGAATCGCAAGTGAAGTTTCTGGGCGGGAAGTGCTTGACTGATGTGGTCTTGAAAGAGACTGTCTGTAGGGGTGGCTTGTACAGCTGAAATATGTCATACAATCTCTATAAATAATTATGAATATATTAATATACATGTACGGCTGAAGTGTTCAATTTTCAGACATTTATTTGTACAGACTAGAGTATATTTATCTATGTAGAATTATCAAAGCTTTATGTACTATGGTCCCCTACTTTAATACCATACATGTCCTTAGTGTAAAGCGCTTAGAGATGATATTTTATCATATTAGGCGCTATATAAATCGAACCTAGTAATATTCATTATTAATGCAACATTAGACGCTTCAGGACAGTGTGGGGATAAAATGTTGATTTTTTGTAATACTTAGTAATACAGGCATTACGATAAGGATGATTTTATTATATTCATTGTCTGAAGTGTTCAATTTTCAGACATTTATTTTTTGGACCAGAGTATAATTTAAAGTTGAGGCAGTGTTCTTTTTCACAGAGAGTGATTAACGAATGGAACAGTCTACCCTTGCATGTTGTAGAAAGCTCGTCTATAAATGTTTTCAAATCCAACCTGGAGAGATTTTGGTCTGTAAAAAGAGACAAATTCAGTCTTGATGAAGGTTTTGCCTGCCCATGTTCATCATCTGCTGTACAGCGTCACTAATCGCACAGAAGTTCAGACCTACTCTGATGTCAACGAGGGGCAAATAAGTTTGTAAAACTTTATAAGCCCACATCCAAGGTATATATCCAAGGTATATAAGGTATATTATGTATCTATGATGTATTATCAGAGCTTTATGTCCACTACTGTACAAGAATGCTTGCCATCAATGCAAAATTAGACATTGTTGGCCAATTTGACGCTGAAGTTTTTAGTGATTTGAAAACAAACTGTAGACTGTAGGAATCAAAAGTGGATTGGCCTGATTTTCTAAGGGAGAAATTCTTAACCAATGTTGGTATGGAAGAAACTTATTAAAATGAAACCTCATTATAACGAGCACCTTTTCGTCCACTGAAATTTCCTCATTGTAAGGGCTTAAAAATAATAAAATAAATATTACCCTAACCTGTGAAATTACCCCGCTATATCGGGTACCTGGTTATAACAGTGCTTGTTATAAAGAGGTTCAACTTTCTTTATTTTAACATCAGTATAGTTGTCTGATTAACTACATTTCTTTACATTCATGTGAGACCAATAGAATGAAAATATATCATTAAGTTTGATTATCAAAATAAATAATTGTAACTAAATTATCAGTTTTAAGCACCAATGCATCCCAAATAACAATTAGGTATTGCATTTGTCAGCTGTATATGATGTATATTTTGTAGAAACTATTTAATGATAAATGTGTATAGTAATAGTCAAGACCAGAAGTATGATGTATGATGTATATTTGCAGAAACTATTTAATAATAAATGTGTATAATTAGTCGAGACCAGAAGACATGTATATAAGATTTCCAAAGCTTTATGCAACAACTGAAATGCCAATAATTTGAATTTTAAGTATATTTTTTATTTAATGCAAGACTTATTTGTAAATTCTATAATGTAACTGTGAAAACTAGATTGCAGTATTATCAAAGTGTAGTAGACATTTTGGGGGGCTTAATTTTTGAGTTCATTGCTAATTTATATGGCATAAAAGGAAAATTGTTTCCCTAAATGGCAAGAAAAATTACATATTTGTTTACATTGTTTTGTATAGAACTCTATAATTAACAGGGCATTTGTGATTTTCAGGGGCCGTTAAAACAATTTTGGGGCAAAATCACTGGTTCATGAAGTCTGCAATGCAGATCATACCACACTACATTATATGTGTAGCAGGTTTCATTTGTATGTTTATGTCAAATAGGATGAAATGGAATAAATCAATTTATACCTCAACTACTGTATAATGTCTGAAACTTGTCATCAGCACATGAGTTTGTTATTAGCACATGAAGAGCTTTGTTGCAAAAACCCCAAAAGGCCCATTTAGAACATTTCAAAATAAAAGGTTACAATTGTATTTATGCCTTTTATATGCTTCCCTCATTAAATTTCAGGGTATTTTTTGGAAGAACTTGTCAGCGGTTCTGCACATATTCTTATAATTTTCTTTATCTTTCAATCGCAAATATCTTGAGTAGACAAAAATGGAGACACAGTGGAACCTCGTTGTGACAAGGAGCTTGGGTCCATGAAAAGTACCTTATTGTCATCAAGTATCTTACTATATAAGGGGGTGTTTCACAAAGATTCAAAGTTGAACTTAACTCTAAGTTGGACTTAACAATTATGGAAAGCCATTTGTAGCCTTGAAATAAAACATATTCAAAAGTAAACACTTTCAACACAAAATTATATCTATTGTACTAGTAATTGAAACTAACAGCTTTCCATAATAGTTTGGTCCAAATTAGAACAAGATCCAACTTTTAGGCCCGGATTCACAAAGCAGGTTTGTAGGTTTGTACAAACCATGTTTTATCCATGGTCTACATCTATGGAGTGCTGCTCGTATACAAGTAAAACAATTTCGAATTTCTAATGATGACTGTTAGTGCTAGCTACCCAGCAAATTTCACCATGTGAGAAGACAAACATTTATTTGGTGCATTTTGTAAATGTGTACCATCAACATTAACAAGTAAGAAGTTTTCTTTCTCCATCAGTTTACAAAATGGCACTCCATAGATGTAGACCATGGATAAACCATGGTTTGTACAAAGCTCCTACAAACCTGCTTTGTGAATCCGGGCCTTAATCCCTGCAACACCCCAAGGGCTTAATAAAAAAGGGAATGTATAAAAGCTTGTACCAGTAAATTTAATCTTGTTATATTAGGGGTTTGTTATATCTGGGTGTTTCATAGAGTTGCGATCAATCAAAGTTGTGGTTAAAAACAAGGCAGAAAATGTGCACATTTGAGCCAGTCAGATTTGTGCATTTAGGCTTGTTTTCAGACATTTGTCTACTCGCAACTGAACTCTATGCAACACCCCCAGAGCTCTTCATAAGGAGTTGCCAGTATATTGCATTTGCAAATAAACTTTTCATATTATCACACACAACATATTTGTTATCAAGAAATAGTTGCATAACAAATGAATAAATAATTACAAACAATACTGATTCCATGTTATATCTTTAATGTGTTTTTGTTTATTTTTAAGTGAAAAATAACTCAGTTTATACATGCAATATATCACAGTTGAACTGACATATTTTGTGGGGTAAAACAAGACATAGTGTAAAATATATACTGTACATGACATTTTGTAAAAGTCTTACAGCAATGTTCAAAGACTCGATAAAAATATAAAGACAACTTTTCAATGATGTGTTATCCCCCTTTCCCAAGTATGATCATACATTTTATCTGTCCTTTGGGTACAAAATAGTACAATGAATTAATAGGCAAGATCTAAAACCAAAGGTCAAAATGGTATACAAACCAACACAGAAAGCTTCGACATACAAATTACTGAATGATACATGCATTTTGACAAAAACTGCTTCCTCGCATTCTATCAGCAACAAAACGCTAAACATAGCATAAACTGAGTCATACCTTTACATGTATTGGAAACAAATACAAATATGACAGTACAAATAACGTCCCCACAAGCAAAACTTAATTATGGTGACATGTCAATGACGTCCCCACTAGCAAAACTGAGCATGAAAATTGATGTGTTGCCATAGGATACCAAAACTACCCGATGATCCCATTATACAGTGGAACCTCGTTATAACGAGGTCGGATATAACAAAATCCTCTTATAACGAGGTGTTTTTGCTGGTCCCAGCTCTTTATATTTCTTTGTTTTTTACCCTGATATAATGAGAAACCTGATATAACAAGGTAATTTTCATGGTCCCAAGGACCTCGTTATAAAGAGGTTCCAATGTATTAATAATAATGCTTTATTTAAACAGGGTAGCCACTTCAGTGAAGAATACTGTTCTTCCAGCGGGCCCTGCATAACATTGTTACTATAACCCTTCTTCGTTCTATGTATGCTGGCTAGAAGGCAGTAGGTCACATTTTCACCAGCACATTGGTAATACCACTTGTACATAAGAGAAACAAAAAAACAAAAAAATAAATTTGTTGAGGTGATGGGTTTTGGAAATAACAAAAATACTCCAAGCCCTAAGTCAGATATTCCATCATTCCATCTTTCATGAGGAAGCCTCTCCACAAACCTATTTAAAACAAATCTTTGCATCAATTTCTATAGTGACTATAGTAGCCATTGCCTAGGCATTCCTTGTTTAACATACACCATCAATTTGCATAAGTTGACATGAGCAAGCATACAGTTTTTCCTTGAGTTTGTCTTTCATACCACATTGGGTACATGTCACTTTTATGCAGAGCCACTGTAGAAGCTACTGCATCAACATCCTTGTTTGGCATGCACCATCCCTTTTCCATCAAACACGATTTGCATGAATTCATATGAGTTTTGAGATGTTTGTCATATCGCCTTGGTATGGGACTACCATTCTGCAGAGCCACTGTAGCAGCGATTGCCCTAGGCTTGCATTCCTCATTTGATTATGATATGCGCAATCTTTTCCCCATCAAACACAATTTGCATGAATATATGAGACAAATTAAATTTAGTCCTTAAGTTTGTTTATCATATCACATGGTATGAGTCCCATTTTATGCTAAGCCACTGTAGCAGCCCTTGTTCGATTGCACCATTTTTCACCAAGCCTCAATAAGAGAGAAAACAATTTTTCTTTGAGTTTGGCAAATTATCATGTTGGTATGTGTCTAATTTACTGCAAAGTCACTGTAGCAGCCCTTGTTCGACTTGCACTCATTCTTTACCTCGCACCATCTTTTCGTCACCAAGCACAATTTAGAGCGTTTTTCTTCTTCTTCATATCACGTAGGTATGAGTCCCATTTTCTGAAGAGCCACTGTAGCAGCCATAGCCTTGGCATCTTTCTTGTTTGCTGACGTGACGGTAGGAACATACTCCTCATTCTTGATCCGCACCTAGTACAGAAAATAACAATGTTCAGGAAAACATTTGATAACACTATCAAAACATACATCATGAAACCAACAACAATAATGCAATGTACACCAAAACCAAATACCTAAGGCTTGGATAAGAATGACAAACTCTATTACCGTAAAACTCCGTGTATAAGACGCACTTTTTTTCCGTCGGAAAATTTTCAAAGTGGGGGGTGCGTCTTATACACAGGTACAGCCAAAAAAAAAAAAAAAAAATAAAAAAATAAAAAAAAAAAAAAAAAAAATAAATAAATTTTTTTTTTTAGAATTTCTTTTTTGGGACACCCAGTAGTCATGTTTAATGCATATTAAACTGGTCTAGGGCATGACAAGAGCTTGATATAAGGGGGAACATTTATCAAAATATATCTTTTTCCTACATAAATTATAGTGGTTAGCAAAACAAAATGCAAGTTTTTAAGCAGTAACACTGCTGCTAATTGAATATTCAGATATTCATGAGTAGCAGCACTCATTTAATATTCAATTTTCTAAACAGTGGTTATACATTTTTCTCTACAAAAAAGTTATTAATGAATTTAGTATTTTGCATATTTAATGAGCATTGCTACCTCATGAATATATGAATATTCATGAAAAAAAATATTCTAAAAAAAAAAAAAAAAAAAAAAAAAAAGTTTTTTTTTAAATTTATTTTTTAAATAGAAAGTTGGGGGTGCGTTTTATACACGAGTGCGTCTTATACACGGAGTTTTACGGTATCTAAGTTTATTCAGCAGAAAAAACACTATTTCACTTTCATTTTCAAAACACATACCAATTCTAGAAAAATTAATCTTTTTAGCAGAAAAAAAAGAATAGTGACTTATTGCTTGCCCAAACCCACAATAAGGAAGTCCTTATCATCAAAGAAATTGCAGTATTATCGTGCGAAACGTCAAGGGGAGGGGGCGGATTTGCCCCCCCCCCCCCATGCCCTTTTAGGGTTAATTTACTTTAAAAACAAATTCTTCTTCTGAGGGGAGCCATCCTCTCTCCTGACCTCAAAGGAAGGCTTGCCCTAACCCTGTTTATAATGCACACAACTAATACATTTAGCGGATAGAGGCGCTATTAGAGAAGGGTCTACGGTGATGATTACAGTTTTACCCCTGTTTCTTTAATTCTGTGGTTTCTGCGTAGCTTTAGTTACCTTAAAGACAAAGTTCTTCTTGTGAGGCGGTCCATCCTCCCGGACAACCTCGAAGGAAGGCTTGCCCCACCGTCGCTTGTTGCACAGCTCGTTGAGCGCCATGACAGGGTGCTTGCCTGACAGGTCCTTACGGATGACCTTTGACACGTCACCCTTCTTCTTGGGCTTCTCCTCCGCAGCAAGCAGGCCTGTTCAGCCACAAAATAAAGGAGGGAACATTTTATTACATTTTAATTCTTTAGAGAATACGGGTATGGGATAGCCTTCGACACGTCCCCTTTCCCTTTCCTACAAAAATGTATCAGGACAACTTTTGTCTCCAAAGGTACTTGTAGAGACTCGAGGCGCTCGCAAACGTTTGGCGCTTACCGAACATTGGAACCATAAGATCAGGTGATTAATTGCATTGTTTTTCATTACACAATCGACTCGCCTTGTCTATCAGTTTGATCCCCAGCAGCAAAGGATTGATATTCCCTTTCTTGTTCTTTCCAAGCCCTTTCCCCCGCTACTAACCCATCTTAGAAAGTGTTATTCTTACTAACATGAATACACACATGAATTACTAACAAGAAAGGGAATATCAATCTGAATACACATCTGACACTCCTGACGACGGATAGTCAACCTATTCGAAACGTCGAGCCACTCCTACCATCCACCCTCTCCTCGCAATACCAACAGTCCTTTCACGGACTATCCCAACAGTCTTTTCTAGGACTCCCAACAGTCTTTTCTAGGACTACCAACAGTCTTTTCTATGACTACCAACAGTCCTTTTCAGGACTATCCCAACAGTCCTTTCTAGGACTACCAACACTCCTTTCTAGGACTACCACACATATCATGAATACATATGTTTGTAATGAATAATCAATGATCTTTTCTGGGTATGGCATCGATCACTCTAACCTTCCAACTGCTCTACACAACCCACCTTGTCTATCAGTCTTGATTGCAAGCAGCAGAGGATTAATGTTCCCCTCCTTGTTCTTCCCGAGCCCTTCGCCCTGCTGCCATCCCATCTTCTCCATCAGCGCGCGTCCAATGTCCGTGTTGACCGGGGCCGCTGTCAGGAACATGTCCTGTGGGGTGGGGCCAAATCATGGTACAATAGCCAAGGGGTGGGTGTGGGGGGGGGGGGGGGGGGAGGAGAGGAGGTGGAAGGGACAAGGAGAAGTGGAGGGGTGATTAGGGAAGGGTGGGGGCATGATTGAATAACAAGATCAGAAGGGGGTTGAGGGTACAGGATATGTCCAAAGTGTTGGGCAGGAGCCATCAGGAAAGGAGGTGTGAGGAGGAGGAGGAGGAGGGGAGAAGGAGGAGGAGGAGGAGGGGAGGAGGGGGAGAAGGACAAATTACAAGATTAAAGTGGGGGGAGGGGGCAAAGACGTAAGAGGGAGGACAGGGATAAACATGTTGCCATGGAGATGTATCATTGGAGAGGGGTGTGTGGGGTAGAGCAGAAGTCAAGGTTAGTGGGATAACAAAAGAAAAAGACAACAGGATGGATGGGTAAGGGTGGGTACAAAAGGGGAGTAGCATCAATTTTTTTTGTTCCGATTTAACATTATTAGAGAGTAATGATGGCCAGTATTAGTCAATAACGGCGATGGTGATTTGGGGTGTAGATGTTTGGAGGGACAGGATGGGAGGAGAGGAGAGAGCAATATCGCATGTGCAAATGAGAGCGGGAAGAAAAAACATACAAAGAAATGTGTTACAATCAGCGTTTTCTAAAGTCAAAGCACCAATCCCCCCCCCCAAAAAAAAGAAGTAAACTTAATTGTATCACTTTACACTTAACCATTCAAGAAAGTTACAATAACAATTCCAAGTCTGGTAAATTAGAACTTAAATTATTAGACACTTTGATTTTGAGACAAAAGTCTACACAATGTCCCAGGTTATGACTGTGTCTATGTTTTGTGAGTGAAAAAGTATCAGCATTGCAGACGAGTCCACGCTCAAATCGATCTTTTTTTAGGGACAGATGATACTTTAGCGTGGCATTGGTCTCAGAAATGAAAGACTCGACCGCAACGCTGATAAAATTACGAATGACTCCTACAACATATTTACTAAGCATTTTCATTGAATCAATAACATATAGTATTTCAAATAATAAATGTAAATCATTCCTAATATTACATTAAATATACTTACTCCTCAACAGCAACAGACACAATATGTATGTAAAGAACATTAACCTGTGATAAATAAACCCTTGTATAAATTTAACAGAGTGTTTTATTATAGCACTGCACATGGATCCATACTATGAAAGTTCAGCTTTACACCGAGTCTTGGTTGTGACCAGTAGCAGAATGATAGACTTTTTGTTACTTTATATTACTTTTTCTTAGGCACTACGTCTTCTTCTCCTACTACAACATAGAGTTAGTACCTATCATACTACATTTATAACAAGCTCTTTTAAAACAAGGTAATTTCATAGGTCCAGGTTCTATGTATTTTTTAGTATTTCAAAGCCCTGATACAACAAGAAGTCTGATATAACGAGGTAAATTCAATGGGCCCAAGGTGCTTGTTATGAGGTTTCACTGTAATATGAGTTGTGCCCTATTCTATCATTCTGCTATAGTTGAGACAAGGTTCTTACACTATTTGACTAAAAACTAAAGACAGTATGATCTCTCTAAACCTAAACATACACAACATTAAGTCTTGTATGTATCTACAGTCATTATGTCTCGTATCAAAGAACTAATATTTTGTGTTCCTTCATTTTGTGAGGTTCATCCCTTTAAGCCGTTCTTTGTCACATATCATTCTGATCGGCAAATACATCAAAGAAAGTGTTTGACATTTGGCATTTATGGAATGGAGAAGGATAAGTAAAACACAGAGTTACCAGAAGACTAGTCCCCCTCTGTAGCCGTCGCTACTTATAGTAGACGTGTGGCCTAGGGCTAAAGAATCTGTGACAGGCACGGCCTTATGAGCCAAAAATGGCACAAGGAGGACTTTTAAAAATTATTTTTAAATTTATTTTTAATTCTTACTATATCACTATTCTGGGTATAAAGGTACTCCCGTGCTCTAATCATCACCAAGATATGTTACTGCTTTAGCATGCATGCAGAGGACTGTATTATCATGTTAATATCACAGTTTAAAGCTGAAGTTTCAATGTGGACCCACTCTACTGAATAACAGCTAAATCAGTGCTAGAATGAAACACTCTGTACCCACCAACCACCGCGGCGCGGCGTACGTCCTGCGTTTTATTCATGAATCAGCTGGTTCTGCTCCGGATGCTTACTAGTACTTCGAGGCCGGGTGTGTTTAAAACCTGTAACAAGTTTCCAGGTCAGTCTCACGAGAACGTGCTGCCCCTCCCCATTTCTGTCCAATGGAACAGGCTAGGATGGCATGCATCCATTGGCTGCTCATTGGACAGAATTGGGGAGGAAGAAACCAACACTTCTCAAAGGGGTGTTTTTTATTTGATGTATATTAGATTTTTACAAAATGTACTATTTATCTCAATATTCCTCTAGAGCAAATGTATGTCTTTTACTTCAATTTAAATCAAATTGGCAGTGAGCCTTTGGAAAAGAAAGAAAGAATATTCCATGCAGTCTTTTCCTCAACACAATGCTGGAAATTTATTATAACCAGTAAAAGTAAACAATGCCGTTTCCTGCAATTTAAGATGCATTTTATCTTCTTTAGGGAGAAAATTAAATCTGTTTTCATTATAATAAGCGTGGTTTGCGGTTGCACCATGTGAGAGGGAAGGATTGGTGAGTCCTGAAAAGGACTTATTGTATTCTTTCTAGGATAGTCCTAAAAAGGACTGTGGTAGTCCTAGAAAGGACTGTTGGTAGTCCTAGAAAGGACTGTTGGTGTAGTCCTGAAAAGGACTGTTGGTATTCTAATGTTTTCATTATATATTTTTTTTGCTATCGAATAACAAGAGTAAGACTGACACTGAAAACATGTTAAGGCCAATAAATCATTTACCAACACAGGAAAGCAGTTACTTTCCTGTGTCCAAATGATTATTAAAATGTCACATATCTACATCTTTATAAATGTTCACCATTTATTCTTCTAATCCAAGACAAAGCAACCTTCCTTCTTTTTTTTATATACAAAAGTCATGTTTTAGTTGTATTAAAATTATTAATAATTCTTTTCAAAAGAAACTTCTGGAACTAGAAAATTTAATATGATAAAATAAAGATTTACTGGGATGCATATCTTCCTAAATGTTAAAAATAATATCAGAATGTAAGCCTATCTAAAAAATAAAACAACTTCAATACCACAAATGTAATCAAATATAATTTCATTCCTTTAGAGGGACTCCATTTAAAGATTTTTTGAGGAGCATCTTTCTTTGAGTAGCAAGATGGTGTACACTATGCGTGTGGGCTAGCATTTATCATATGATCAAAGTAATAAAGCACTTGGAGATAATACTTTTTAATAGTAGCTAGGTGCTACTAGAAAATAAACAGTCCACAGTTATTGTTATTATAACTGTTATTATTTCTACAACCCTACGATTCCTTATCATTAAATTTAATCTGCACAGTTTGGGACACCATTGTGAATGACGCCCCACCAACAAACCTTCTTTATCCACGCTTGGTACTTTGGGTTTGGATGACCGAGTTGTTCCGGTCGCAGGAAGGTCGCGTCGGTCGTCCCTGTGAATTGGCCTGGCTTTTTGCTGCTGTGTGCCCAGGTCTGGATCTAATATGCAAAACACACATTAAAAATCAGAGAAATTTTGTTGTAGAAAGTCGCTAGAGATTCTGTGACATACATTGCTAGTGCCATTGTAACTACATGTTTTTGAAGCACGACGGGACGGAATGATAGAATGACACAACTTTTTGTTTTGTAAACAATGTTGTTTTTCATAATGGCGATCCATAATTGCTAGGTCCAACTTAGAATTAAGTTCAACTTCGAATCTATGTGAAACACCTCTTTGGTCACCGGATGCGCTCTGCAGTCACTCCAGGGGGCGAGAGCTTGAACATGACCCAGGACCAGCCCTAGTTCCACTGATCTCTAGATATACCTGTGTGATCATTGACGGTTGAATGAGTTAGGGAGGTATGCATGCTCTGCTGAGTTCTTTTGATTCGTATGCTATTCTAGCATATTGACATCGATGGGTTAGACCCAATGATGCTAATTACCATGGTAAATGTCGCTGGTCCGTAATCGAGCCCCTGGGCCCAGCAATCCAGAGTGCATGCATCTAAAATCTCTTCAGGTATACAGAAGATGGTAAGGCTATTTTTTATACTTACATAATCACACTACGAAGAGGTCTCCTAGATATAATCAAGTACATCAATATCATTCTACTCGAAAGATCAACTGAATGTAGTACCTGTTTCTGTGAGTGATGTAGCACGGTCAGAGCCTCCACGTTGTGTGGGTTGGACTGGAGCTGCCTCGCTGCTTTGAGTCTTGCTGATACGATCTGCCCGATGTCATAAGACTGCCAACAAACAGAGAAACAATACAGAAAACCATGAGATATGTAAAATGTTAATAAGAAACTAACTTTACAGTAACTTATGCTGTGAATTGATGTAGCATGGTAAGAGCCCGCTGATTTGTAAACTGTTAGTAGGAAACTGTACAATAACTGTTGCTGTGAGTGATTTAGCACAGCAAGTGCCTCCACGTTGTGTGGGTTGGACTGGAGCTGCCTCGCTGCCTTCAGCCTTGCTGATACGATCTGCCCGATGTCATAAGACTGCCAACAAACAGAAAAAAATACAGAAAAATATAAGACCATAGATGCTTCTGAAATGTGGTCAATAGTTATATATTGGTCATCTAATCCCCAATGTCTATGGCCATCACCAATTACACAGTTACACACCGTTACACAGGTTTTTCCATAGCTTTTTTTCTCCATAGAACGCATCTAACACAATGTGCTCTAAATCCATAATCGAGGAAAACGCTCATAGCAAGGACTAAAGCGCGAATGTAGAAAATGAATATTACTAAACACGCATGCACGCAATACAACATGTCCATTGTGTACTGTACTATATGTATGGTACAGTATGCACCAAATGTGAACGACAAAAGCCGAAACGTCAATTAAAATGGTTAAAATAATAATGGTTTTGTTATTTTTAGGCACAATTCAAAGTAATTTGAAACCAAGATATCCAGGTCTGTTATTCAGTAACTGTGAAACCATACAGAATACAGAGAGAGATTAGATTTCTGTAGATTAGATTATATTACATCCTGTTGGTGGTTTATTATACAGGTTTGAAGGTAGATTAATAGAAAAAAATACATTGCAGAGAACTCACAAATCCAGGTGCGTCTTTGAAGACCTTATCCTCCTCTGCCACAGGATTTGGTGGTTGGACATTTGACATCCCCGGGACGTAAGGACCGGCTGTGGTGGTGGTGGCGGCGCTTGTGGTAGCCACACTGACCGTCGTTGCGGGAGTGGTAGCTGTGGTAGTAGCTGTTGCAGCCTGCGTTGCCTCCCCGGTAGTATCCTTGGGAGGGGGGCCAGGGGGTGGTACGGGTGTGGCAGGTGGTTTGGGCTTAGCCTCTGGTGTTGGCTTTTCAACCACCTAAAGGTACATGGCAACAGAAGGAAATGGCATAGGTAATTAGAATTGAAACAAGTTAAAATTTGTTTGGTAAAGCTCTTGAAAAGCTGTGCATAGCACGTGTGGCTTGGCCTCTGGTTTTGGCTTTTCAACCACCTAGAAAACACACGAAAAACAAGTTTGAACCAGTCCTGTTCTCTAAGCAATCAATTACAATTTAATTCACATAAAATCCTTTTTAAGAAACTGTAAAATACTGATAATAGTACCTGCGGAACAAGATTATTTACTCTGTTAGAAGGAAAATGTCCATATATGTATAGCAAGAGTTTATTATAGCAGTCCCTCAATTTTCCTTGCATTCATCTTTTCCAAAAAGTCCATTGGAGACTATAACCGCAAGATAAGACTCAGGCAAGAGCAAGTAGAGTATCGATTTAAAGGTATGGTGAAATCCCGGCTTTGATTCAGGTGTATAGCTTTAAATATGTGCCTATATTGATATACCACACTCTTTTTTTCAAAGAAATCTTTAAGTTGGGCAAAAAAGGTAAATTGCATGCAACTTTGTTGCTTGTTTTCGCATCGGCGTTATAGCGGAACGGGAATGTGCGCACGTACAACCCGGATCATGACATCACAAGCAGACCGCAACACGGAAGAACGTGCATGGTTTACCATGCAGAACCTATGACTTCCTAGTAAAACAAACTTGTTTTTGCTTGTAAATCGAGGCTTAACTGAAAATTCTTAAGAAATGACTTATAGCAGCTTGCCGCAACACATCTGAGTTTAGATCGTCCATGATATAAACTTTAACAAATATTTGCAAATATTGAAAAAAAAAAAAAATCGAAATAATATCTCTCTGTCAACGCGAGTATTGCACTCAGCGTGTACGTCTATTACCGAGCTATACTGCGATTGCCTGCATGTGACGTCACAAAGATGACGTCATTTTTCTTCGCCCGGACTCAATTTTTTTTTACGGGGATTACTGAAGTGAATTTAAAAGTTAAAGATTTTTTTATTTTACTGGGTTTTCCGACGCGGAAAATATGTTTTTATTAGTAATCTTCATGAAAATCTACCTTAGATACAGTCAAAAACAATTGTTGGAAAGTTATCAACCATTATAGTGTCTTGCAGGTAAACTTTCACATTTAACCTTTGACCTACGTATGTGACCTTTGACCCCAGAATATCATGGTGGCCAATATAGGGCATCTATCAATCAAGTTTGGTTCCAAACATATGCAGGGTTGGAAAGTTATCAACCGTAATAGACTCTTACCCCTAAACTTTCACATTTTACCTCATTGACATATGACCTACTTATGTGACCTTTGACCCCAGAATATCATGGAGGCCAATATAAGGCATCTACCAATCAAGTTTGGTTACAAACAGATGCAGGGTTGGAAAGTTATTCAAATTTGTGTAAGGGTCACGGACGGACACCGGATGGAGGACAGACAGACAGATGGACGCAATTTGGATCCCTTAGTCTCCCTCCACCTACGGTGGGCTCGACAAAAATGGTACCTTCTGCCTTCTAGCTAAGCGCTCTGCATTTATAGAATGGAGAAGGGAAAGTTAATACATGGAGTTACCAGAGGACTAGCCCCCTTCTGTAACTTTCACTACATAGTAGATGTGGGGGCGAGGGCTAAGGAATTGGATGTGCCTAATTGGCAAGGGAAGGACTTTAACTTTAACTTTAAGCATTGGAGAAAACCTGTTCCCTATTAGATTTTCTAATTCCCACATAGTTAACACAGGGTCTACACTGTTCCCGTAGGCAATGGGTTAATCATGGAATGTTTGTATGTTCCAAGAATAGAGTCTAAAACAGCAAGTATGAGCCCAACTTCTAGAACCAAGCAAATTTTCCAAGCAAACTTACCTTCCACTGTCCATAGGGGTCATTGGGGTTAACTGCAGGTATGTCATCCTCCTTCTTCCGATGCTGCGAGCCGCTGGATACTGGAAACTGGGTTCTCAGTTTGTCTTTGCTCTGGACTGGAATCTGGATTGCGTCCTGTCCAGAGAAAAAAATCATGCCGTAGGAATTAAAGGCTTTGATGTAGAAAAGGAAAGGATACAACAAAACTAGTCTCTTTTTGTTCAAGCACGCAAGCAGATCAGTGAAAAAATGGGTATCCACGTTGTTTTTTGTTTAATGTTGCAAAGCAACTGGACACTAGAAACTGGACTCCCAGAGTTTGTTTTTGCTCTGGACTGAAATCTGGACAGCATCCTGCGGAAAGATTCAATAGCAGAAGAATTAAAAACATATCTTCAATAGACTTGTCCAAGTTACAAAATAATACAAAAATAGTTAGGGACAGACATTGATTCCCACTATTGCTTTTTGGCAAAAATATATCAAATAGGGAGCACAGAACAGAGTTTCATGTCACTATCAGTCCATGATAATTTACGTTTCATTTGATAAAATGGCATTATTTGACACTCATCAGAATGCTATGCAATATTGCAGATGGTATTGAAAAATATTTCAAGCTTCTTTGACATGGAAGGAGTCTCACAAAGTGCTTTGCAATGTATCTTTCTTCCCGAGGCATTTTCCATGTACTTTTTGTTTTTCTTGGGAGAGGGGAAAGAAAATCAAGTATGTTTAAAGGTTTCACAACCCATCTACCTACCCTGATGTTCATAACAATCGGGGCAGCCTCCTTGACACGGAAGGGGTGTCTCACAAAGGGCTTCGAGACCTCTCCATCCTCCTCCTCATCTGACCCGATCGGTCTGTTGACAGGAGACTCGTCATCGGAGCTGCCCCCCAGAGTGTTGGCATAGGCCTTGCACTGGTCCGTCAGTTTCTGTATCGTCTCATTCACTTCATCTGGAGGCCAAGTATAAGCAAGCACAAATGAGCGTTGTCAAACTGAATATTCACATACCGTTATTTTTTACAAGCATTAGATTCTTTTTAAAGAAAATCTATCCAAATTGGGTGTTGGCAATGGCTTTTAAGCTTTGTTACATGGTCTCATACATTCATTCAAGTATATCTATAACATGTTTTGAAAGTTATGATTTAGGTTTGATTTTCAAAATACAACAAACACATCATTTTTTTGCAGCATACAAATATGCCATAAATGTTATCAATATTAAAGCAAAGAAAAAATTCAATTTCATTATTTCACTCTGTAATCATAAAAAAAGCATTGAAATAGCAATCCTTGTTATCAAAGGTTTACAAGAAAAATTACAACTTACATGTTGATGCAGCTTTCTTGAAGGACTCAGAAATGTGGATGTTTGCCGGCAGCTCCCCAGTTCTCATCTTCATCAGCGCATTGGCCTTTGCGATCTCCAGGAGCTTCTTCTTGTCAATTTTCATCCTGGGTGACCTTGACCTCGACCGTGACCTTGAGTAAGAGCGCCGTCTCCGCCTGTACCCATAGGGACCCGGCCTTTCGTACCGGTCTCTCCTGCCATAGCGATCATCACTAGGCTCATCTCTGCTACGAGGATGCATGCCACGGCGATCTCCGCCTGGGTGACCTCCACCGAGCCGATCGAAGACGCTTCTCGGGTCTTTTGGGGGATGCCTGATGTACGTGTCACTAATGTCATAGAGTTCGTTGGATTGCTCAATGTTCTCACCAGATGAGCAACTGATGTCACTCTCCTCCTGTGGCACCATGGTCGTAACCCAGCAGCCCTTTGATTCGCTGAAGTAACTCTTTTCAACAAGTGGTCTCTTTTCAATGTTATTGTCACTGTCTGAAGGGGACTTGGATCGTGATCGCTTGTGCTTCTTGTGGGAGTGGGAGCGTGACGATGATTCTGACCGTGACCCCGAGCGGTGTCTCTTGTGCTTCCTGTCCTTGCCTCTGTCACCACTTCTGTCTCTGCTCCGGTCCTTCTTTTTATCCTTATCCTTCTTCTTGCTCTTATGCTTTTTGGTGATCTCACCTTCTTCGATGTCACTATCAATAGCACCTTCTTCCTTTTCTTGCGCTTCTGGTTTAACCTCCTTGTCCTTGTCAGCAAGTTCATCTTTCTTCTGGGATTCTACTTTTGTCTCATCAACAGCCACTGCATCTTTTTTCTCTTTCTTGTCATCCTTCCTTGAGGATTTTCTCTTACTAGAAGCACTTTCTTTCTTGCTCTCCTTATCTGGAGGTGTTTGTTCTTTCCTGTCCCTTTTCTCTCCCCGCTTTTCTTTCTTCTTTTCTTCACCTTTGTCAGAGATTGTTTTCTGGGGGACATCTTTCTTCTCATCTGAAACTGTTTGTTCCGCTTTCTCTTTCTTTTCACTTGTTGCCAACTTAGCTTTGCTGGAATCATTTGGAGTCTTGTTCTCTTCAACTGCATTAGTCACTTCCTTTTTGCTCTTCTCATTTGTTTGGTCTATTTCTGTTATTTTCTTAGCATTTTCGGTATTGCTCTCTTCTTCAGTCACATTCTTGCCAGTTGATTGATTCTTGATAACTGCTTCAGATTCTTTTGAAATTTCAATCTTGAAAAGTTCTTTGCTTGTCTGATTATACTTCTTTCTAATTTCTGCTGGTTTAGAGTCTGATACTTTCTCCTTGGTATTTGATGACCCCGACTCCTTTACTGGAATGAAACATGGAACTGTTTTGTCTGGCTTGGAACTCCCTTTCTTTTTCAGTTGTGGACTTTCTTCTGTTCCTGCCACATTTCCCAGTAATATATTTTCCTTTGAATCTGCAGGTTTCTCTTTGGTTAGTTCAATACTTTCAGTTTTAGTTTTAGATGTGGATGAAGGTTCAATTTGCGATGGGGGAGAATCAGGGACAGTTTCTTTCCTAAGTGGGAAATCGATATTCGTGTCAACTGTGTAGGTCTTCATGTCATTGGCCTTTTCTTCTGCACTCTCTTCGAAAGATGGAGGGTCTTCTTCTAAATGTTCTATCTTCACTTTTGAAAGTTTTTTTGAATGGTCATCCACAGTTTTTTGTGAGTCTCTTTTCTTCTCTTTCTTCATCCTTCTCTCATCCTTTTTCTGCCTACTGTCTGATTTGTCCGATTTACTATGCTCAACTGACTTCCTTTCATCTTCCCTCGCACTTGAAGATCTGTGTGATTTGCTTTCGCTTGAATTGTTCTCTGCGATCGACTCTTTTCCAAGATGTTTCCTTTCACTTGACAAGTTCATGCTATCCTTTCGCTGTAAGTCGGAATTATCATCTTTTGGGGGGAGGTCTTTCCCAGATTCCTTTTCACTGGAAAGCCTCTTTGCACGCTTGTGCCTGTCCTTGTCATCTCTACTGGGTGAATTCTTCTTTGGATTTTCACTTGTTGTATTTGGCTCAGACTGTTCAATTTTTACTTCCCTCTTCTCGATTTTATCTTTGCTTCTAGATCTTCCATGTCTTGATTCTTCTGGTGACTTGTGCTCTATGGGGTGAATTTTATCTTTGCTTCTAGATCTTCCGTGTCTTGATTCTTCTGGTGACTTGTGCTCTATGGGGTGAATTTTATCTTTGCTTCTAGATCTTCCGTGTCTTGATTCTTCTGGTGACTTGTGCTCTATGGGGTGAATTTTATCTTTGCTTCTAGAGCTTCCGTGTCTTGATTCTTCTGGTGACTTGTGCTCTATGGGGTGAATTTTATCTTTGCTTCTAGATCTTCCGTGTCTTGATTCTTCTGGTGACTTGTGCTCTATGGGGTGAATTTTATCTTTGCTTCTAGAGCTTCCGTGTCTTGATTCTTCTGGTGACTTGTGCTCTATGGGGTGAATTTTATCTTTGCTTCTAGATCTTCCGTGTCTTGATTCTTCCGGTGACTTGTGCTCTTTGTGGCGGTGAATTTTAACATGGCCTTTGCGTTTGCTATCATTCTCTTCTTTGCTAGTTCCCATTTCTTTTTCATGATGCACACTTTCCTCAGGTTCTTTGGACTCCCCACTGGACCTCCTGCTTGAACTTCTACTCCTTTCATCTTTCTTGTCAAGTTTCTCCTGCTCATGTTTCAATTGTTTGTCTTCCTTAGCACCCTTGGAGGAAACTTCCTTGTCCGATTCCCTGTTGTGTTCAAGCTCCTTCTTATCACGTTCTTCACTTTCTTTACTGTCCTTTGAGCTGTGGCTCTTACTTTTACTCGCCTTACTTTCTTTTTTCTTACTATCCTTTCCCTTATCCTCATCAGATTTGTGTTTACTTTTCTTTTTCTTCTTTTTACTCTTCTTATGCTTGTGCTTTTTGTGTTTGCTGCTTTTGTGCCTGTGCTTTGATTTCTTTTCCTCACTAGTTTTCTCTTCATCTTTCTCATCAGTGCCTCCAGTGGCCTTTTCAGGGGCCTTATCATGGGCCTTATCATCTCCAATAGCTTCACTTGGTTCATCTTTCGTTTCATCATTCTCCTTTTCATCTTGCATCTCCTCCTCCTCCTCCTCCTCCTCTGAACCAGAGGATGGCGTCAGCTCCCCATCCTCCAAAATGGTTCTCCATGGTAAGCCATCCACACCCAAGGTCTCATCTTCACTCTCATCACTATTATCTTCACTACTGCTCCCCGAGTTTGACTTAGTCTCTATCGTTGGTTGTTTCTCCCGCTCTGCAAATAATTGCGGTAGCTTAATTGCAATCTTAATTTGAATTTTCTTTTCAGCAGGGGCAGTCTTTTCCGAGTGTAGTCCTTTCTGTTTCACGGAAAGTAACCCTTTACCCTCTTGTCCTGTTTCAGCTGATGTTGCCAGGGATTTTTGAGGGATCTCCTCTTTTGAAATGTTTAACATTTTCCCCTTCTCTTTGGGCTCTACATTCACCTCATCAAACAACTTTGCCCCTTTTTCAGATAGTTCCTCAGTCTCAACAGCACACCACTTTGTCAGTGTCTTTTCTGGCTTGGTGTGCGCTTGATTTGTCTTTATTTCTTTGCTTTTTTCTGCAGGATCCGACTTGTCAGAATGTGGTTCGGACTCTGGTTCATTAGCTCCTTTCTTTCCGGTTTCTGCAGTGAATTTGGGCACATCTCTTTTGATCTTTATCTTTGGGGATTTCTTTGTCGACTCCTCAGATTTGGTGGAACTAGAAATACACACAAATAAAAAGCAAAAATTGTGAATTATGAGGGTTTATTTAACCCTAAAAGAACCAGGGGGGGGGGGGGGGGGATCAATGGAAGGGTGAAATCAGCCCCCTCAACGTTTCGAGCGATTATTCCACAAAGCGTGCAGGTATCGCTCCGCTGCTTCATGAGTTTTTTCATTGAAGTAGTGAGAATCTTTTGAGACAAAATCTCTGACGACCGGGTATACTGTTGCAAAGCAATGTGAACTTTTTAAAAGCTCAATTTGTGTACAAATCCTGTGGAAATTTATTGTTTTCCATGGCTAGCCCTTGCCTAGGCTACCTCGACCTCCACCCCTACCTGCGTGTCCAATTTGTTGGAATGTTGGCCGTGATCTCGAGAGGATGGGGGGGAGGGGGGGGGGGGGGGGGGGTGGCGGCCGCTAGCCAAAATTGCAAAAACAAAATTAACCTTAATAAAACTCATTGAGACTTTCATACAAACAAAAATGATATAAATTATAATAATATTAATATAATATATAAAATTATAACCCAGCCCGATTATTTGGCAATACAAAGATCAATTTATTATTTAGGCGTTAGTTTAGCATTCTTGAGCTGAGCTAAAATCCTAAATAACCTTGCTTGAAATGACACTGACAGTCACACTCACAGTGCCAGGGTTGGGCCGGGGAAAGGGCAATTTGCCCTCTGACTCTGTCCACACAATTTAATTGCACAACAACCAAGATGCAAGAACCACAACAAGAAGGACAGAGTATACAAATTCGATTACGTAAAATACCTCTAAAAATTGGTCATAAATACGTATCCCGCAGTCTGGAAGTATTAGGTTTTGGGCTTATTTTTGCCAAACTATTATGTGGATAACATACGAAGAGCACGATATCAATTCAATCTCGCCGCTTTTTATTGATGCTCACCCGCAACATAAGTAAATCCTCCAATTTGCTGTTCTACATTCATGCACGAGATCTGCCAGATTTGAGACATCAGCGCAACGTATTACATACAAACATGGTTACCGGCAGTATAATACGTAAGGTTTCGCGAAGACGACGATTAGTGGCATTACATTAATAGTAGCTTTCTGCCTGCGCTAGCTAACGCAATATGCAATTAATGATACGGAATTAAAAGATAATGTGATGCATAGATAATGCTAGCTTAACTAACCTGGAACTCCTGTCTGAATCCAGTTCTCGCATCTTCTGCAAAGCAAATTCTCTCAAAGCGTTCCGGAGATCTTGAGCCATCTTGACAAACTGAAATATTTATAGCACAAGAGTATCGTTCCCTTGCTGGTAACTGTACAACTCTCTATATAGTATACGCACGCGCACATGTACTTCCTGCGCTATAAGATCTCAGCGCGCGCGAGCCAAAAATCAGCTGATATCGATAGCCCACGGATCATCTACGAAGTTTAGCCAGATTCTTGGCCGACTGTAGCCCGTTGTCGACCCGCTCGCGCGGTGCATGCTAGATAGAGCTAGCTGCTGCTGCGCTGCGCCCCAAGTTTGAGTTTGATCTGTTATTGTTGGACTGAGCTGAAGAGCAAATGCCAGATAAACATAGCTAAAATAGAACTTAGAGATGAACCTACCCAAAGAACAGAAATGTGCCGTGCTGCGTGGAGTCAAGGACATAAAAGTGGTAAGAAATAAATTTAAGTAATGAGCGTGAGAGCGAAGATTTGAAGAAAAATAAATTGAAAATATAAACAAATAAATGAATAAAATTATATTGACTCATGACTGTTGTTAAACTTAAAGATTAGAGATAAACTAAAGTGGATGTCCACCCTAAAATGCTGTTTGCTATTCAATAAATTAAGACTATAAAGAGTAAGAGCAATGCCAATTGATGAGACTGAGAGTGAGAGTGAGAGTGAGACGTGAGACTGAGTCTTGAGATGAATTAAAATTTATAAAATATAATTAATGAAAATCGGAACCAAAGTAGTTCAGCCAGAAAAAAGTAATTGTGTGTTTGAGTGTTTCATTTTATTTATTATTATTCTGTTATTTGTTAACAATGTCAATTTGCAGTCCTTAATTTTATATTTATTTTTCTATTCCATATTTCTGGTATTTTTTCCTGTTTCAAAAATACCAAAAAGCTAATAACACAGCTTCGGTGATCCCTCGGCCTAGCAGGCTAGCATATGCCTAGAAGCTAAAAGACCATGAAGGAGTTCTTATCCTTCACTTACAGGTTGTGTTCAATAAATACTATAATAGCTTTAGACTAGGCATTGATTGAAAAGGGTTTCAGGGACAATCAAACCGTCACAGGAGCTTTCGGTCTAGCAATCCAGAGCTGTCTCAGATTTTAATCCCGGGGAAGCCTTGTTTTCTTTGCTCATTTTGAATTTGTATTTTTGTATTTCTTATACAGGAGAAAAGACCTGTACCTTTACCAGGAACAAATGGTAAGTATATAGACCCCATAATTTTATCTTGGATCACTGAGTTTGTCTTCTAAAGCACTTGCACTCGCCTGCTGGCCCGGGGCCAGTGAAATTGCACTTCAACTTCAAGCTAGCAAAATGTATAAAAGTCATTTTGGTGGCCCGATCAGGCAAGCAGATTTTCAACCCGACATTGACAAAATTTGAAATATCGTGTTTTCTTCCATGTCAAGCTTCATCTATAATCACAGGTTTGATCAGGAAAGAGCGATATTTTGAATAGTAAAAAGTTTACTCATGAAATACAATTTTCAGGCCAGTAAATTTATCTTTCGGGCCACCAGAAAAGTGGAAGAAATTATTTCACTGGCCTGACCGAGCCACAAACAAAAAAGGTAATTGTGGAGCCCTGTCTAAAGAATTACTAGTAATCTTGTGATCAATGACAAACAATGCATATAAGAATGCATTTCCCGAAAGCACTGAGCTAACAGTAGACATCAGAAAGCAAAAGGGCAGACAGTATTTTAGAAGAGAGGCCCTGAAAACTGTAGATTTATCTATCTAAGCTATTAAACAGCTACTGTGTATTACATAAACTGGCGACCTTTAAGCTAATTCAAAATGATGATGGTGATGGTGATGCCAATGGGGTTGGTGATGGTGATGGTGGTGATGATAATGATAATAATGATAATAACCAGTGATGATGATAAAAATAGTAGGTCTTTATTACTAATTAGTCTATATTTGTATGTTTTAACTATCCCTACATTTATTAAACTGAAATAATTCTGAACAATACTCAAGAATTGTTAAAATTAAGCTTTTTTACATTATAAAAAGGTAGAGGTTAGTCTTCTTTTAAAAGAAGTAAATGTGGAATAAATTCCAGGATCAGTATAATATTTTGCATTAAAAGGATAGTTGAGTTTTGGTATAGAGGGCGCTTCAAGAATTTTTTTTTTTTGTGAGGTAATGCAATAAAAACTGACTGTCAAATTTGAAAGAGCATACAATTTTAATGACAGAATAAACTCTATTTGATCAAAATCGGTGGAGAAATGGCTGAAATAACAATAAATATATCGAATTGAAATAAATGTGGAATCCCACAATTATTTGATGTTATGGTGCAGGTTTTGGTTACTAAAATTCAGTTTTGACCAAAACTATACTATCCCTTTAACCAACTCAGAACTGGGCTTGGAAATACTTGGGCTGGGTATTTAGAGAGTACACAAATATTTTGTCTTGAATGGGTTAAACAAATGATATGAGTGCATGTCCTCAACCCTATCAATACCAAACTATCAGTATAACATACCGTATTTGTCGGTGTATTAACCGCACCTTTTTTTCACGAAAAAAAAGAAGAAAAAAAGGTGCGGTTAATACACGGGTGCGGTTAATACCGTATTAACCACATTTTTTTTATTTTTAGGGGGTGCGGTTAATACACCGGAGCGGTTAATACACCGACAAATACGGTATGTAATTGAGTTATTGTAGAATATCAGGTGATGGTAAAATGTACTTACCCCCCCCCCCCCCCCCCCCCCCCCCTCTCAAACACATGCATGACCATCCCTTATTATGGTTGGCCCCACAGTTTAGGGAACAAAGACAAATTCCGTTTGTTGGAACTTCATCGTTCATCAGAGTTGTAGATCAATAAAAAAGTGAAATCTATATTTAAAAAAAACACATAAAAACCCTATTTTCTTTGCTACTTCACCTAAATTTCATTGTATTAACTAAGTTACATAATTGATGAAGCCCAATTTTCTTTGCTCATTTTCATTAAATTAATTTTTTTATTTTTTTTCTTCTTCATTTTATAAAGATTTTGACACAGATTTTAACATAATATGAAACCTTTGTTTTATTTTCAGAGGTGTTGCTGGCGGTCCACTCTGTTGGTATCTGTGGCTCGGACCTGAAGTACTGGTCTCATGGGGTCTGTGGACGCTTCAAGCTGACCGGTCCCATGGTGATAGGTCATGAGGCTAGTGGCACGGTGGTAGCCCTTGGTCCAGGGGTCAAACACTTAGCTGTTGGTAAGTGAATTCTTAATCTTCTCTTCCTTGAAGTAGATTACCTAATTTTGATTAACCTGAATAACTGGTCTTATGGCAACAGAGGAAGGTTCAAGCTGACCGGTCCCATGGTGATAGGTCATGAGGCTAGTGGCACGGTGGTAGCCCTTCGTCAAGGGGTCAAACACTCAATTGTCTGCGAGTAAAATTTGGATAATTTCTTTATGACAAGCCCCTTTGCAAACTGAAAAGGGCCACTTATAAATCAGAAAGCTATAAAGTTAAAGATAAGTTTGAAGTTTGGTTTTTACTTTTTGTATTTCAAATACTGGGCTATTATACTTCTTTTTTTTAGGATATTGCGTTTAAGTAATGATATGGAATATTACAAAGTAGAACTTATCAGTGTCCAGATAATATTATTGCCACATGGAACCAGGTAGCTCATTCCTTTTCATTCCTGTAGTTTCAAGTCTTTAAAAAGGGATTTTATTTAGATATGTTCTAAACTTTCATACATATTTCTTGTAGGTATAAATGGTATTTCAAAACTCTTATTTCTCCAGGTGATCGGGTTGCCATAGAGCCAGGGGTTCCGTGCAGGATGTGCAGCCTGTGCAAGACTGGCAAGTACAACCTATGTAAAGACGTCAGGTTCTGTGCCACTCCTCCCATCGATGGCAACCTGTCGCAGTTCTTCCTTCACTCGGCCGACTTCTGCTTTAAGTAAGTAATCAAACTGGCAAACCATTTTCCCCCCTCCCATCTTTGCCCAATAGAGAAAGGATATAACATCCCATCCAATTATTAACAGAAACATACATGGAAGTACAACCTGAATAAATAAGTCGGGTTCTTTGCCACACCACCCATCGATGACAACCTATCACAGATTTTCCTTCAAGCAGCTGACTCCTGCTTTAAGTATTTACATTTCTTCTTATTACTATTATAAATAAGGCAATTTATTTATTGATCTGTTTTGATTTGTTTTTCTTCATGTGCATCAGACTCCATCCATTGTAAGCTTTTTAGACAGGGGCCCTAGTGGAGCCACTGGCGGACACTCACTAGGGTTAGGCTGTTATAAAGAAATATTTGAATCTGCTTCATTTGTAACAGTGATACAATCTGCATCATCCTCTCAGTTGACCAATTACTTGTCTTAATTGTCCCTCAGACTTCCGTCCAATGTGAGCTTCGAGGATGGAGCCCTGGTAGAGCCACTGGCTGTAGCTCTATACACGTGCAGCAGGGCTGGTATAGAACTGGGAGCAAAAGTGCTCATCTGTGGCAGTGGTAAGTGTCGCCTCGTGCAGGGTTAAACCAGATAGCTTGACAAAAAGTTTAGCTAATTAACAATTAACCCCTTGCTTACGCCAGGGTTCCACACTTCCTTTTTTGCTGGTGGCCCAGTCGGGCCAGTGAAATAATTTCTTCCCCTTTTCTGGTAGCCCTAAATAAAAATTTCCTGGCCCGAAAAGTTCATTTCAAGAACAAATTTTGTACTATATCACTCTTTCCTGGTCAAACCTGTGATTATAGATGAAGCATGACATGGAAGAAAACAAGACTTTTTTAATGTGTCAATGTCAGGTTGAAAATCAGCTTCTTCTTCTTCTTCCAATAAAGTGCTGCTTCAGACTTGAAGATTACGCACTGTTTGTGCATGTGTGGGACGTGTGTGCATACCAGTTCCACTTCACAAGATGGTGCATTTATTTACAAGTAAAAACAATCATATCTTGACTGTTGTTAAATTTAAGGGTATGTTACCCTCAGCAAGGCTTTGAATGCCTCTAGAGAGGGTGAGGTGGCAGGATCCATCGGTAAGTTGTTCCAGTCTTTGATGGTTCTGGGAAAGAACGATGTGGCGAAGGCTTGACTGGTACATGATGGAGCAATGAACCGAGAACCGTGCCCCCTGGTTACTGATGTTGATTTGCTGAGGTATTGTTGCCAGTTGATATCAACAAGATCAAAGCAGATGCGATACAGCATGATGAGACGGCTCTGCAGACGTCTGTTTGCAAGAGTTTGCCATTGCAGTTTGTTGATCATGGCTGTGACACTGCTGGTGCGGTTGTAGTCACCACAGACGTAACGGGCACTTCTCCGCTGAACCATTTCAACCTTGTTGACATTCCTCTGGGTATGTGGGTCCCATGCTGTTGCAGCATATTCCATGATTGGTCGAACATAGGTGAAGTAGGTAGCTTGTTTGATCTTGGGGTTGCAGCATCCGAGGTTACGGCGAAGGAAGGCGCAAACAGAGTTTGCTTTCTTGACTGTGACATTAACGTGGGTGTTGAAGTTCAACTTCTGGTCGATGTGAACACCAAGGTACTTGGCAGAATTGACTTCTTCCAGGTGATGACCACGTATGTTGTACTGACCGACAACTGGGTTCCTCTTGTTTGTCACTCGCAAGACTTGGCACTTGGAAGGATGAAACTCCATCTTCCATGTCTTCTCCCAATGTTGTAGTCTATCCAGATCTTCTTGGAGCTTCTCACAGTCTTGGATGGATTTGATGGGCCTGTACAGTAGACAGATGTTGAATGGTGGATGCTTTCTGGCAGGTCATTTCTGGCAGGTCATTTATGCCCGATCAGGCCACCAAAATATGACTTTTATACATTTTTGCTGGCCCGAAGTGCATATTCACTGGCCCTGGGCCAATGGGCCAGTGTTAGTGTTGAGCCCTGGTTTAGCTAATTAACACTTGACCCCTTGTCTACAGGAACCAGGTGGGCTGTGTACAAAGTCTATAGGAATTTAATAATCTCAAAGGGAGCAGGTTAATGCTGACTCAACCAGAATTTTTCCTGCCATCACTGTCATGAGCAATATTTATTTTGTGACCCTTGCAAACATGCGATTTTGTAAGACATTTTGATATACTTAGTGGCCACCTGTTTAGAGCAGCCAACTTGCCTATAGGGGCCACCAAAAGTGATCTCCTGCAGAAAAAAGTTCTGGAACCTGCATGGCTATAGATTCGCCTGTCTACAGTGGCCACTTTTGATGTTTTCCTATGGTGGTCACTCTACACAGGTTTGACTGCGTTTTAAGTGCCAGGTATTTTTTTCTTCAATGCCCGCTCACTGAGACTTCACGTGAAGGTGTTGTGGCACGATTAGTTGGGGCGTTCCCGTTTTTGCGTCCTGAGTTTGAAATCTTATCATGGGCGTAGATACTTACGTAATACCTATTCATTCATCCCCCCCCTGATGAATAGGTATCAATGACAGATCTACGCCCATGAATCTTATCAATGCCCCAGCATTTATGTACTTCAGCCAGACATTTCATTTGCATGGCTGCTCTCTACCCAGGGTAATAAATGGGTACCAACTACCTTGACATGTGCGATTAGCCTGGTAGCTAATATGTTGCAGCTAGTATGTTGCCCAGGGAGTTGAGAAGGTGCACAAGATAAATGTGTGGGAACTGTTGACCATGGGTAATACTAATGAAAGCCCGTAGAAGCTGTTCTGCTTTAGGTGCTATATAAATATGTTATATTATTATCATTCAATGATTGAAAATGAGCAAAGAAAAATAGGCTTCGCCAGGAATCGAATCCGAGACCTCCGGATTTCTAGACCGGTGCTCACCCATCGAGCCACAAAGACCCTTGAATGGGGGACGTTCCCATGAAACCCTTTTCATTGCTCAAAATAGTCAGAAGCAATATAAACCGGGCACTAACCCAAGGATATTTAAATCAACTTTTCTAAAGAAAGTGTGCAGGATCACACAAAGTGATGCAGCTTTTTTTAATTGAATTCAAACATAAAGGAAACTGACTAGAAATATTGTTATTATTATTGACAAAGGGTGATAGCAAGAGTTGTCCTACTTGGTAGATTGGTCAGTGGTATTCTGAAAGTGTCGATTTTATTTTATTTGCAGGTCCAGTTGGTATCCTAACAATGCTTGTGGCAAAATCAATGGGAGCGTCGAAAGTGATCATCACAGGTAAGTTAGGCCCACTGCACACTACAAGATTCAATTCGCTCCCATCCAATCCGGCATATGATTAAGGATCTGAACTATACTACATGCTTTAAATTTTGCATGTCTTGCTTTAGTTCAAATACACATTTATTTAATCTGATCAGAATTGGATTTTGTAGAGTGCAGTGGGCTTGATAAGAATCGTCTTCAACAGTAAATATTTATGACAAATTGATAATAAAGATGTGCATGCATGTGAATATGTATGTGAATGGAGAAGAAAAAAAGTAAGTTAGTATTGTGGATGTACTCTGACAGTACTTAAAAGCCTGAGAGACTTTCTTTAAAATTGAAACACAAAAACATAATTAGATATATATTAGGTAGTAGAACATCCTATTAGGTGTCACTACAAAATTTCAGATAAGAAATGACAATATACTAAATATGCTAAGAGGCTTATTATTAGTTATTATTTGTTTTGTAATGTGCATAGAGAAACCTAGTGATTAGTATGCGCCATATAAGCATATTATATTATTTTTATTATGATGTTTATGTTTAAATGTGATTGCCTTCCAGATATCGATGACCACAGACTGGGTGTTGCCAGGCAACAGGGAGCCGACTTGACGCTGAACGTGTCCGGTCTGAGCAGTGAGCAGAGTGCCCGAAAGGTTGTTGAACTTCTAGGCTGTGAGCCCCACTGCGGCATGGAGTGCTGTGGATCGGACGTGGCACTTGTTTCATGCATACTGGTAAGAAAAATGCATTTTAATGATACAATCATTATCTGTTAGATAGCAATAGTGAGTTTTTTTTGTTTTGCACTATCTAAACTTTCCTCACTTTTTTAGGCAGGTCTTTGCCAGCTGAGATCTATTTTCCATTGCTGTATTTATCAGTGTTGACTTTGAATAGCGCTTTGCGATCGTCACATATTGATTTGTTGCTGCTCTAGCATGGCTTGATGGTAGGTTGGGCAACACCAGTGGACAGATCTGCAGCGGAGGCTGTATAGATATTTATTTTGCCAGCCGTAGCAGCGTTTCTTGAATCCTTGTTGCCTAGGTTGTGGACAGACGGGGCTTAACAGAGCTAACGTGAACTAGGGTGACTTTTTCCGCCGGGGTGACTTTGTCCGCTTTTTGAGAATGGTGTATTTTCATCATGACTCACTTTTTTTAACAAACTTAATATTGTTTTAAAAAATACTCTTATAGGGTAATGTACACAATCAGAAATTTGTTCTAAAAAGTGAGGCTTGAGGAAAATACATCCTTCTCAAAAAGTGGCCAGAGTCACCCCGGCTTACACTTGTCATGGTATGAAACATTTATGAAATTGCAACAGAAAAAAATAAATAAAGAGGCTGAAAATGTGAAATTGTTTGTATTTGACGAGGGCATTGATTATTATTATTTTTTGCAGGCATGTCGACCCGGAGGCAGCATTATGTGTGTGGGCCGAGGCTCCATGGAACCCGTTCTCCCAGTCTCGGTGATTAGCTGCAAGGAACTACAACTCAAGGGCATCTTCCGATATGCAAACATGTGAGTATGCTCCCCCTGCTTTCAAGATAGTGTGTGTGTCTAAAAGCTGAAAAGAATGGTTTTGGGGAACCTCTCAAACAAAAAATGTAAATAATTGCCTTTATCCATGACAGTGTGAACCATATATTATAACTCAACTGTGAATGTTTTTTTTAGTAGTAGTATTTATTTGCTTCTGAACAAAATAAAAGTACAAATTACATGTAAAGCATTTAATCATATTCAAATAAATTAACAAAATACATGTACATCAACATTTTAAATGCAAGTTACAATAATAAAAGGACAATGAGTGTTTTCAATCTAAAAACAATAATTAAAAAAATCAAATGTTGACAAAAATACTGCCATGCATTTGACAACTTTAGTATTGAATTGTTCATTTCCACGTGGAAAGCATGCAAACAGCAAAAGACCAAGGTGATCAAGCATGTTTTAACCCATTCAGGACTGGTCCAGAAAATACTCGGGCTAGGGTCTATGGAGAATACATGTTAATAGAAGCAAAATCGTTCAGTCCTGAATGGGTTAATTTTCATGTTTCATGTTATGAAAATTAAATTGCAACAAAAAAACAAAACATTTTGAAAGGGCATGGCAAATTTAGAGAAGAGTTAAAAAAAATATGTCAAAATATATACTGTATCTATAAAGACTAAAAACAATATTCATTTTCCAATTTTTTGTTCATGTTTAATGTTCATTTTTCATCAATTTATTTATTCACTTTTCATTCCAGTCTGTCCGGTCAGTTGTCCATTGGGGATCTGGTCACCAGGTGGAAGATGCCTTCATCAATGCTTATAGTCATGAATGTTTCATGTTTAAATTAATTTATTCACTTACCAAAGTTTATCTTTGCTTTTGACCAGGTACCCCAAGGCCATCTCTATGCTAGCGTCCGGTCAGTTGAACATCGGAGATCTTGTCACTCATCGCTTTCCACTTGACCAGGTGGAAGATGCCTTGGTCACCCTGTGAATCCGTCATCAGTCGTGAATGTTTCATGTCCATGTTTCAATCTATTTAATCACTTTCCATTTTCCATTTTTTGTAATGCTAGCCTCCGATCAGTTAAACATTGGGGATCTGGTCACCAGGTGGAAGATGCCTTCATCACTGCTTATAGTCATGAATATTTCATGTTTAAATTTATATATTCACTTTTCACTTTTCTCCTTGTTTCTGACCAACTAGGTACCCTAAGGCCATCTCTATGCTAGCGTCCGGTCAGTTGAACATCGGGGATCTGGTCACTCATCGCTTTCCACTTGACCAGGTGGAAGATGCCTTTACCACGGCCTATAGCCGCGAATCACGCGCCATGAAAGTCATCATATCCCCGGCCTTACAGCAGTGAAACAATATGGGGTCAGCTTCATAGCCATTGAAGTTATGAATAGTATTCTCAGCCGCAAAATGATGAGGCACTATGGCGTCAATTGAGCCAGGAAATGATGAAATCAGAGAGTCACTTTTATAGCCATGAAGTTATGAAGTCATATGGTACCCTGGTTTACAATGAAGAATTAAAGAAGTAAAGAATAGAGTCAGTTCTGCCATTGAAGCTATGAAGGCATAGTATTCTCAGCCGTACAATTATGAGGCACTACGGTGTCAATTGAGCCAGGAAATAATGAAATCAGAGAGTCAACTTTTATAGCCATGAAGTTATGAAGTCATATGGTCACCTGATTTACAATCAAGAAGCAATATGGAGTCAATTCTGCCATTGAAGCTATGAGTATTCTCGGCCATACAATAATGAGGTAATATGGTGTTTTGCCCAGAAATTATGAAAGTACTGTACAGTAGTAGAGGAAATAAAAATATATATAAATGAACAGAACTGAAATGATCTGAAATCTTATTATTTATTGCAGAAATTGTCCCCATTTTATGTAGATGAATTTTATGATCATGGACCACAGGAATTATTCATCAAATGGGCAGCTAATGTATTTCATTGTTGATATTGTTATCTTGCACTAACAATTTAATATGAATAGGATTGACATTAAGTTCATATCTTTTCTTCATATTCATAAGAAATTTGATGGGGTTGACTGGTACTTTTATTTTAGCTGATAATAGCTCATGACAAGAGACCTTTAATGTGTTTCACTAAACACTAAAATCGATTTTAGGATTGATTTTTAGTGATACATGTACCCCCCCCCCCCCCCCCCCCCCTCCCCCACACACACACAAAATGTGGGATAGAGATTAGAAGTGACATTTAATGCAGCTACATGTAGAAACCCAACTGGCTTTACTACAAGATTTATATGTTAGACTACACAGTTACAGGCTGGAATTCACAATGGCGGTTTCAATTTAAACCCAGCTGCTTTTTAAAATCATAAAGTGCCTATTAAATCTAGCAAATCCTTTGAAATGACGAGTACATTACTTTAAAAAAAAAACTTTTAAAAGTAAAAGTAATGTACTCGTCGTTTCAGCCCAGACGAAGGATCTGCTAGATTCTATAGCTCGGCTTTATACTTTGACTCGTTTGACTACATTTGCCTTCATAGTGGATAAGCAGTTTTCAGCATGTCTTTTATATTTATTTCAAAAATAAAGAATAGAATTCAGCCATCCAATAAAACAAGACAAAAGTTTGCAGTTAATTAGAAATATTGAATTGATTCTAATCTTGTTTTACAGAATAAGTTATTCTCACAGGATAGTAAGATGTACACCTGGCCATTCCATAAAACAGTCGTTCTAAACCATGTTTTTAAATGACATCATACAATGCATTTAAACCATTTTTAAGTTTACAATTTCCAGTCACGGTGTGTGATTTCCAATTATTTGCATGTTTTCACACAAGTTCAGCATCTTATGAAAGAAGGGACTGAGAATGTTGACATGAACGACCAAAGATTTGTTGTACATTTCTTTTTATTGGTAAGAATTCATTATGACTGTGGTGATTTCCAACAGACTGTACTAAATGTTTAGTTGTTCAAGAAAATGATTGTGTCTGGTGCCTATTTTATTAGAATATTTAATAATTGAATTGTGCAATCAATGAAAATGTCTTATGTACTGGGTACATATAAAAAGTATTACATTTTATGTATTCGAAAATGAATATTTGTACATAGATGGATTTATTTCTTTTAATTTGTTTTGTTATACATCTCAGTATGCATAATGTGAATTTACTATGTGTATTCTTGTAATAATCATGTAATGATTAAAACTTGTGAATTTAAAGTTTCATAATTGTCTTTACCAGGTTATTTTTCTGTAGATAAAAGCTTCTGAGAGAATTTGTTCTCATTATTAACTCATTGACTATAAGATGGTATAACTTCCATAGACCTACTACATGGCACACCAGGTTCCCTTATGCAACAGGTTAAAGTAATCCATTAACCAGAGCTGCCAACTAGTACGGACTTTCCGTAATTGGTACGGAAATTGACAACCATTACGGGAGTACGGAATGCCGCTTAAAAATTACGGGGAAAAAAAAAAAAAAAAAAAAAAATCTTTTTTTTCTTTTTTTTTTCTTCTTTTTTTTCTTTCCCCCCGGATATATCCGATATCTGTCCGACCCCGACGTGATTGGCTCTATCAGTCTAATCTCCCTATCATTAATTCTCTTACCATTTGTTTATTTGTGATGTAAAATACCTTCACTTTAGCAATAGATTAGCAGGGTTCAACGTGCCATTTTTTTTCTTTTCGGTTACCTGTTCTGCTAAACGTTTTTGCCGATGACGGTCGGTTAACCGTCGTGTGACCGTTTCACTAAACTTATAGTTCATAGAGCCGCGTAGGAAATTACTGATTTCTTCCCCAAATTACTGATTTTGAGCCTTGAGAGTACTGATTTCATGTTCTAGAGGTTGGCAGCTCTGATTAACTTCATACAATTTTTTCTAAAGTGATATTTAAGTCTTCAATCATATTCCAATATCATTGTAAGATTCTTCTGATTCATATGTGATAGTTAAAAAAAAAAAAAGGAAACAAAAAAGAACACTGTTTACCTAGTGGAAAAATGGAAAATTAATGTTAAGATTTTATCATCTGCTGCCATTGATTTTTTACTATGATCAGAAAGCATTCCGAAATGCTTTTCAATTCATTCGTAAAGATCTCCATAATAAATAACTTTAAATAAACCATTATTGTGTTTGCCCCTTTGACCCTTGCCATCTCTGTGATTTTGATCTGGTTTGATCAAGATGGGACAAGTGTCTTTTCCACCTTCTTATTTTGGGTTTAAGCCCAAATGCAGATTTTCAATCTCCCCAGAAACCATTTGCAATGTAGCCGAGCAGATTTGAACAGACATCACAGTCAAATGAGAGGGCCGGGGTGCCAAATTTGAAACAAATCATAATTTTGGTCATTCCATCCACGTGTAATTGTATAATTCTATGACTTTATTCATTTTGGACAAATGGTGATAACTTCTTCTTTTTTTCTTGAACAATTTTGTTTGAACAATTTTGTTTGAACTTTCAAAAATTATTCAACTTATTCAGTCTCACATAGTCGACAATTGTCCTTTATAAAAGAAACTCAATGTATTGTCAATCGCACGCACACACACACACACACACACACACACACACACACACACACACACATGCAAACATATGCAAGACATGCATGAAAACATATCACGCATACTTCTCCCACACCACCCCCACAAACATAACAAGATAATGCATAATATGTATTTATTACATTAAAAAATTCCCCTTTATATTATAATTCCATTATATACAAATGAATCCACACAATGTAACTTCATGTATTTGCATTGTCATACAGTGCATGACATGATCTTTTTATTATACACAAGCTGATGCAGACACAAAAAATATATATATAATATGCATTTGAATATAGTGTGAATATATCATACGTGTACAATACTACAAACGACATGCCACACTAATGACTCTACATTAACATAATATTTAGTTGATTTACACTGATATAATTTATATCTTGATTTATATCATGAGATTGAATCAGAATAGAATACTTTTTCTAGGTTGGGTCCAATTAATGTAATGCATGATTTTTCATACTTTTAATTATGTATCAATAATAATAATAATAACGGTTATTTATATAGCGCTATTCCCGTGGGGATCATAGCGCTTTACACTATTATTATCAATGTAACGCATGATTTTTCATTACAATTCATGTAATGCATGATTAGTTCATACTTTAATTATGTATCAATGAAATGCATGATTTTCATTACAATTAATGTAATGTGTGATTTTTCATACTTTAATTATGTATCAATAAAAAACAAATACTTAAAAAAGAAAACAAAATACAATGTTGAAAAGATATGACGAGGCAAGATGAAGCTTCTCCAACCAAAACTAATACTAATTGAAAAAAAAACAACAACCAAGGTTTAGCAGTAAAAAGTATATATAGTTACCTACAGTACATGGTACTCATAGGTGTTATGCAATATTACATAATGTGTTTTCAATGATGTCGACGACGTCGGCTTAGCATCAAAAACTCGCCATTAAAAGAACAAACTGGAGAATGAAACCTGCTCCTTACTAATAATTGCTAATAATACTTTTCAATTAATTACATATATGATGACACACGCAGTACCCCGGGGTACCGTTGTACCCCGGTATCCCGCGTTGTGTAGCGCCATCTTGTGTCCACTCGAAGTACAACCGTATTGCGTTCTGCATGCATTGCAGCGCGCGATTGTATGCACGCTATACCCACAGTACAGCCCTAAAAATTAAATAAATAATTAAACAAAATGGCGGATTTTCGTCTGGTACCCCAGGGTACCGTTTATGTCATCATATGTCCACATTTTATTTTGCGCCATATCAATTAGACTTGGATAGATAGACATTGCAGGCTTAAAGATGTTCTAGCAAAAACAGAGTTTCCATTCATGTAGTCAACGATTACGAAGATGGAATTATTTCAACATAAAATGGGAACCAAGACCACAAAATAATTTTCTAATAAATGAAAGAGAATAGTTTTAGTAGTCAATTCCACCAAAAGGTTCAGAAAAAATGGTTTCCAGAAAAAAGTAATCATTCATAATTTGAAAACTCCTCATCAAAAGAAGATAGGGTGATTAATTTCCTAGATGACAATACATGCACCCATGAATATGAAAAAATGTGAATAAAAAATAATTTTAGAGACGCATACATGTATGTCTATGGTACTATGGTACATAACTGGTGAAACTGGATTACGAACAATAATTACTTTTACATACCGAAATTATAATTTGGGGGTGTTAATATAGCTCCCTTTATTTAACAATGTGCTAATTAACAGGATGACAACCTCTGTATTCAGATACAGGATCAAGGAAAGAATTCATTTTCATTTTAGGGGGCTGCTTCTTCAATTTGATGGATATCACAACATATTTCACATAATACCCTATAGGATGTATTTGTTGTCAGTGCTACCTACACTAGTGCTACACCAGTGCTGTAGTGGAAACGATAACCATCTTTAACCAACCATTTTTGGTCAAAACCCGTTTTTTGGATTTTAGGTTTCAGCTAGGATAACTGTCTCAGCTCACATCAAAGCAGAAATATTCCTTGTATGTTCTCAATACTTTTTGTTTAGAAACACAAACTATTATTATCATTATGATCATGTTATGGCTTTACTTTCTGGTATTATATCCATGAAAACATAATAGGAAATTGTTGCCAATAGTACACTGTAAATGAAAGATTCACCAGCACATTGACATGTCAATTTGTATATGAAAACAAAGTATAAGAACACTGAATACGTTAGTCTGATTACTGCCCAGGTTACTGTTAAAAGAAACAGCCAAAATACTAAAGCGCTAGCCTGCACAAAACAATAAAAAAAGCACAATAATCGTAGCTGGAAACTATTTTGATGGCATGACCGGTGTCACCTTCACACACTACATGTACATTATAAAACAAAATACACAAAACTGTGCTCACTGGAATTATAAATAAAATGTAGAAATCCAGATACTGGCATTCATAATATAAGAACAATATATACCAGTGACATAGCTAGGAGGGGCACGTGCCCCCCCCCCCCCCCCCCCTCCAATTATAAAAAAAACAAAAAAACAACAACATACAAATGTATAAGGGGGCAATTTTTGAAAAAATTAATAAAAACATAAGTTGTGCCCCCCCCCCCCCCCCCAACCAGTCGGACCATGCTACACCAATGATCTCTACCATACACAAACTAAGAACCAAATAACGATCACATGATATTTAACAAATCTGTGGCATCTCTTTGAAATGTAACATTAACGTATCTATTTACTATTCTTGATTTTTTTAACTTCAGAGAGATTTCTTATCAATCAGATTTTTGATTCAATTCATACTGCAAGGCTCAACATTAGCACTGCCTGGGGCCACCAAAAAGGAGCTATGGGCAACCAAAATTTAGTGATCATATCACATCTAACTTGCCTGACTGGGCAACCAAAAATAACATTGAACTATTTTTCTTTATTTGGGCAAAATTAGCACTGCCTGGGCCACCAAAAAGGAGCTTTGGACTTGTAAACAAAATTTAGTGACATCATATCTTACTTTCCTGACTGGGCAATGAAAATTAACATTAAATTATTGCTCTTTATTTGGGCTACAAATAAGTAAAGTTGTGTCTAAATTTCTGGCAAATGTTGCAATACTGTATCATCATTTACAATCAATACATCCATGATTTTCGCCCACATCCACAAGTACAATAAAAGACAATATTTAGTCTATATTGTGAAGAAAAAAGGTGTATGATTCCTGCAATATAAACCATTGTGTGCTATAGCCTTAACAATTCAAATGATTACAAAATACAAACGCATCTGAAAATAAACATGTATGAAAAGCAGCTAAATTTTAAAGTTCACATGGACATAATAGTCTCAAATGTACACGAGATACCAAAAATAATTCATTATCACCAGTTGTAATGAAATAAAATATGAAAAGAGATATAACTTTCTTGTCAGACAGGACTTTAGATCTAAGCAAAACAACAACAATGAATTAAAGTGTTAATCTTTTAACCTATAGATCTTACATTTACAATAATAGTACTGTAGTGTTTTTTTCTTCTTCAAATTAACAATGGGACAAAATAAACCCCAACGACCATATTGGCGTGTAAAAAGCATTATAAACATTATGAAAATTTACATACAAAATTATTCACGACAAACTAACAATGTATGTGGATGATTACTTTGTTATATCTTTGGAATTAAAGGGATGTGTTCATGAAAATCATGAGAATGTAAATATCGTCAAAACAAGACTTCTTGTAGTCTTTTGTGGGATAGTTTGGTTAAGAAACACAATATCAAGAGTGAGATAAACTTTTTGGCTGGAATTTAGAAAGAAAGTATTGAATGTTGTAAACCATGGCTAACATCCTGGTTTAAAACTCTAAAGTTTCACTTGTAGAAAAATAATAAGTCATTTATAATGTTACAGTCATTGGTGCTTGCTAACTAGCGGCACAAAATAAAAGTCACCATCTGAGAAAACTTTATTTGGTGTCTATTAGAAAATATGTAGCTTCAACATAGAAAGTACAAATTACATTCTTTGTCCATCTGTTTACAAATGGCGCTCCATAATTTGTACATATATCTCAAATTCCAGCCTTAATGTTCAGTAACACTTTAATGTTTGTGTCAGTGCATATTCATAAACCTACAACAAGCAGCATATTAATATTTAATATAGTGTATACAATTTATATTCATAAATATGTTGACTTGTCAATCACACTTAAATCACACAAGGTACTCAGCCTACTATAATGTCTATAAACTGCACTAGTATCCACAAAATGTTTTTTTCTTTTCTTCTTTGCAATATAGTATATTTGTATATAAAGATAAATAGTTGAATTCTATGTTACATAATCTCTTCTTCATGATAGGACATAGAAAAATATACCCTTCATAGATACATCGTATACTCAAATGAAACACTTTCTAAATACAAAATATGACGGTGAACATTTTCAACACAAAGTGGGAAGTGGATGGCATGTACTATGAACAATACTACATAATGACACATTTACACAAAATAAATATAATACAATTATACAATATACTGCATCAAGTGTTGAACCAAAATACTTTTGTAGTTACAACTTATTAAATATACTGGGACTAAAATGATACTTCGTTACGGCTTATTGGTATGCGTGCAAACCATAATGCCCTTTTTACTGTTTGCCCAGATTATTCTCAGTTGCAAACACACAACATAAAACACTTTCTTAAACAAGGTTGAAGACGAATGATTATAGACTTTTCACTATAGATATGTTTACTTTGGTATTAAAGATATTCACCTTCAGAGAAACCATCACCACAACTGGTGTGCTATTCATTGAAAGGCTACATTTTTTAATAACCAAATACTTGAATATATGTGACCCACTATAGCAAAACCTGGCACTTGTCAGTAAAATAGGTTTTGAAAAAATGGTGTAAAAGACCTATGATTGTAAAATTGAAACAATCATATCTTTGCCAATCATTGACTAATTAGTTAGAACAAAGCATCACATGAAAGCTTGTGATGAGGCCTTTCTAATCATGGTGTGAACATCTCCATTTTCATTTTTACCGACAAGTGCCGGGTTTTGCTATAGCCGGTCACATCATAAGAAAAAGAAAAAGATGTTGGCTTATTAAATTTATTCAATGTTTGTCTTGATAGCTTAAAAAAAGCTATTCAAAGTTTTTATGCCGTTCCTAGTCATTTGCTTTACTTGTATCGATGCATGTTGCTGTATCAGACAAGCCTCTGGCTAGCTTAATCATGTAAATCTTTGTTAAAGAGATATCTGCCAAGGCTCGGCATATTAGCAGTGATGTCAGTCCACCAAAAATTGAAACAAAAAAATGGGCCACCAAAACTTGTAAATGCATCGACAGTATGTACTTCTACATGTATGTATACTGTGCATGACATTTTATGTACCGTAAAACTCCGTGTATAAGACGCACTCGTGTATAAAACGCACCCCCAACTTTCGCAGCAAAAAAAAAAAAAAAAAAAAGGTTTTGTTTTTTTGGACAACCTGTATTTAAAAAAAAAAGACCCTGAAGTGCTGTTGGAATGCTTATACCACTGGTCTAGGGCATGACAATAAAATAATGTTGAATGTAGCATTCATCAACATCATTTTCTCACATAAAAATAGTGGCTAGTACACATATTGCACATTCATTGAGCAGTAACACTGGTGCTCATAAATATTCATAATCATATTCATGAATATTCATGAGCACCAATACTCACTAAATATAATGCAATTTTCTAAATTTACTAACAACTATTCTTAATTATCAGCAAAATTTATAACCACTGGTTAGAAAATTGCATATTTAATTAGTACTGCTGCTCACGAATGTATGAATATTCATTAGCAGCAGTATTACTGCTCAATAAACTTGCAATATTTACATCTGTAACCAATATTTTTTGTGTGAGAAAAAGGTATATCTTGCTGAATGCTACAACTAACAGCAAGCTCTTGTCATGCCCTAAACCATGTGCTATACACATTCAACATGACTACAGGGTGTACCTGTGTATAAGACGCACCCCTAACTTTGAAATTTTCCGACGGAAAAAAAGTGCGTCTTATACATGGAGTTTTACGGTAACTATGGTTGTTTGAATCCTAGAATATCGCAAACATGTGTTTTGCAAAACACTTTTGACCAGGTGACCCCATGACATAGATTTCTCAAACTTGATTTTTCTATTTTTATTGCAATTTTTTAGCATTATTATTTGAAAATTTGTCAATTCAAGAAATTGGTGTCCCAAAAGGACCACTAGAACTAAAAGTTCATTTGGAGCACAGTATATTCAATTAAAATATTAAGACTTGTATGCAAATCAGTAAATTTGATACCATGTAAATAAAACCTCATTGTTAAGCCTTTCTTTCCACTAAATTACACAAGTCAAAAGAAACATATATATTGTTACATATATCATACTGTGCAAATATAACATGCATATATTTACAGAAGAGGAATATCCAAAAACAATTTTGGTACGGTATGTGCACAAAATATGAGAGGGTGCCAAATGATAAGTTTGTGAGATAACAACCCAAGATGTTAATCTGCTGCAAATGTCTTCCTGACTCGCTTTCCTGATGTTGACTAAACACAAAAAGAGACCAAATCAATTGAATCTCACATTCAATGAAAACAGGCACATCCCAATTAGAGTGTGTGCACATACTAAACGCTGTGCAGTGCTCACAATAGTCAGGAAACATTCAATTATCTATGTCGCTTTTCTTTCCCCAAACTTTCCCCATAGAAGCAACCAAATAATATACAGATGATTCCAACTTGAACATCATCCTAATCATTGGCTTCTTACAATGAGCATCTCATAAAGGCATGACCCTATAACAAAGACCTTTTCTCTAAACTTTAATGAATCTATTGAGGACTACAAGTGGAGGGCCTGAAAACTTGCGTCATGATATCCGATTGATTTGCAATATTTTTTTTTTTAAAGAGCCTCTATTTCTAGGTCACGAGGACCTGAATTCAAATCATTGGACAGGTTTGGGTTTTTAGAATTTCCATTTCGTTAAAAAGATATTCACGATTGAAGTGTTCACATTTTTAACTATCCACTGGATAGTCATAACCGTGTACAAAGTCAGTGAGTTAGTGAATATCACTTTGCATTATCGCTCATTTCTCGGCCATACAAGATCCATTTAATGTGAAATGTTCACACATTACTCAGTGGACATATCAGATCACAACAATCGGCACTGTATCAACCATTCATCACTTTTTGCACATGTCAAAAAAGTTACTAGATCCCTTAAGTGGTAACAGAATATGTTCCCTACTAGATTTGGTAATCCCCGTAGATTAAAGGGGAAGTAACTCCTAGCCTGTTGACTTACTGGATGTGATGATAACTCTTGTCATTTCTAGTCACGTATTTCCTCATGAATATTCCCAATAATGAAAATAATCAATATTTTATCGTCTGCTTTGAATGCCAACAGGAGGCGGCCATTTCTTCAACTTCTCGCGGTGAAATGACGTGTCAGGCGGAGAACACAATAGCGGGTTACGATAATGCTATTGTGTTCTCCGCCACGTCATTTCACCGCGAGTAGTTGAAGAAATGACCGCCTCCTATAGGCATTGAAAGCAGACGCCAGTGGTCCATAAAATATTGATTATTTTTGTAATCGGGAATATTCATGAGGAAAAAAGTGACTAGCAATGATAGTAATTATGCTCTCATCACATCCAGTAAGTCAAAAGGGTAAGGGTTAATTCCCCTTTAAATACAGTACCCACCAGGTTCCCATACGCAATGGGTTAACCTGTTCCCTTCTAGATGTTGCAATCCCCATAGAGTTAATACAGTACCCACCAGGTTCCCATAGGCAATGGGTTAACCTGTTCCCTACTAGATGTTGCAATCCCCATAGAGAAATACAGTACCCACCAGGTTCCCACAGGGAATGAGCTGACCTCTAAGGCACCAAGACCAATTTTCTTAAAATGATTGTACTATTTACACACTATCATCTATATGTTCACGGGCCTAGCGACTTATGTAATACCTATTCATCAGGGGGGATGAATGAATAGATCATCCCCCCAGTTGAATGTGTATCAATGACATGTCTACGCCAATGTATATGTTGTCCAATATGGGCAGACAATAATATACTGCATTTGTGTTACTTTATAATCAATGTATATTATGAGTTCACATTTAAGACTGCACAGATTATACAAAGGTTTTCCAAAAAAAATGAAACTCAACATCAGTAATGTTTGTAATGTTTCATAGTAATGCATCACAATATCACAACATAGATGTAAAATAAGCAAACTGAATACAGCACAATGAACAACACACTTGTGTGCACACAAAAAAAGTTGTTTGTTTACATCTTTACAAAAAAGTTATTATGTGTTGAAAAAAAAATCAAAATGATTACTTGTGACTTGTAAATCAAGGAAAGCATCATTTTAGGTACCATTCTGACTTGAGAGGAGACTAACCAAATTAAAGGGATCTAGTAACTTTGTTGACATGTGCAAAAAGTGATGAATGGTTGATGCCATGTATATTGTTGTTATCTGATATGTCCACAGGGTATTGTGTGAAAATTTCAAGTCAAATGGACGTTGCATGGCCGAGTAATGAGCAAAAATGCAAAGTGATATTCACTAACTCACTGCACTCACTTTGTACACGGTTTCAAAACGCCAACGGATATTTTATTATCTGAAAACTTCAATCGTACATATCTTTGTAACGAAAGGGAAATTTGAAAAACCGAAACCTGTCCCATGATTTTATTGTTAATACCAATACAACAAGGTATGAGGGAACCACTAAAATTCAAATTGGATTTTGTGGATTTGGACAATGTTACTAAGTCCCTTTAATACCCAACCAATATTGGTTTGAAATGCTGTCTTATTTCACATATAAATAAATTAGAAAATGATACTGATTTTGCAGTGAAGATTGATGTTTACGTTCACGATATTAAAGCAATTCATGGCGTGACCAATACCAGAACAAGGCCAGAATAGAGAGGGAAGCTGACCATAGAGAACCAACCTGTGGGGTTTTCACCAGAACTAATCAGTGGACGGTTGAGATGTCAGTCAATCTGGTTTGCACTTCCCAGACACCTCTTTTTTGTTGCTGGTGGGACTTCAGCCTCCCCCTCATCCCTCGCAGCCCGATGGCTGTACGCCTGGGGGTCATGCAGTTCAGAGTCACTGGTGTCAGCGAGCTTCTCCTGGCTGGTGTGAGAGCTGATGGCATCCATCTCCCGATGGTGGCTGCCACTGTCAGAGTCCTCTCGGAGGCGACTCAGACTCTGACTGCGCCTTAGCTGGTCTTCCTCCGGGTACCGACCCACATCGGTGAGGTTGAGGGCCGACTGGGAGAGCCGGCGCGTAAGGTGGCATCGGAGGGCCTCACGGACACTCGGTGACAGCTCCCCTGCTCCTTTGGGGGGTACCTGTATTCCAGAGCTAACACCTCTAGAGCTCAGCCCCTGGACATCCGCGGTAAGGTCCCTTCTGCTATGTGAACCGTGCATCAAGGGATTGAAGCCATGCTTGTCCCCCAGGAAGTCCGTGATGGCGGAGAGGGTGTTGTCGCGCCCAAAGCTCAGGTCCATGCTGGCGCTCCTCTGCAGGCACTTGTGGCGAAGCATGCGGGAGTTGAGGGAGCGTTGCATGGCCTCCATGGTGGCTGTACTGATGTGGGACGGATGCCTCTGACTGCTGGGCCCATGCAGCTTCATCCTGGACTCTAGAGCTTCACTGGCCGACTGGGGAATGCTCAAGGATGCCTGCAGACTACTTGACAACATGGGGTCCATCATGTAGCCATCAGTACTGTTAGGTACGTCGTCATGAATGTCCATGTGGTGACTGCGGTAGGGAACGAATGCCCCAGTACTGGTGGATGATGGCAAGGACGAGCTGCCATTAGTGAAGACATCAACGGGCCTCTTCTTTGTTGGTCTTTCAACCCTCTCTTCTATTCTAGGACCTGAGCTGCAAGGCTTCTCCTCCCTCGCCTTAGCCTCCTTCATCTTTCTCAGGGTTTCCTCATAAACCTCTTTGCACACAGGAATGGGGATTGGAATGGGGACAGGAATTGGAATGAAGACCGGGTGTGGAACCATAATAGTCACGGGAGGTAAAACACTTCCCGAAGTCGCCGATGTGCTCGTTTGGGGTTGCGAGCTGCTTTTACTTGAATGGGCATTGCTGTGGGATGACGTTACAGTGCTACTGGCAGCTGTAGCGCTGCTGCTCTGTGGTTTTGGTCTGATCTTCTTCCAGCTAGATCCGCTCTGGAACGGTGACATGCCTTGCTGCTGGTTGATTCGGATGCTTTGTTTCTGTGAAGCAACAACTGAGGACTGTGAAAGGCCCTGCATCAGGTTCAGAGGAACACCTCCTGCCCCTACCACCTGGACGACCGGCATCTGTGGCACCATGGATCTGAAGGACATTGGCTGCGGGACAACAGTCTGCACCCCAAACACCCCACTGGGTCTGAGAGGGGGCAAACCCAGCAGCGACTGAGAGGAGCTGGAATGATTGGAGAACACCCCAGATGGAGGAATGTTTGAAGGACTTAGCTGAGAGTTGTGCAGAGTGGCATTCTGTGAGCCGGTGTCCGGACTGGTGCAAGACACTGGCTTCCTTTTCTGCTTCTTGTGCGAGGAGCTGGAGGATATGGAGCCATTGCTCTCACTGCTCCTTCCTCCGTCTCCTCTGGTGATCCTGCCAGTGATCTTGCGGTTCTCCTTGCAGTAGACGTCCATCTTGTACTGATTCAAGCACTTGGAGCAGCAGAACTGCAGCCTCTTGTCATGGTCCATCAAGTAAAGGTATTCCTGCAGGTGGCGCGTGTGTCGGCACCAGTCGCAGACCTTGTTCCTCTTGAAGTAGGCCCGTCGGCAGGATGCAAAGCAGCGCTCGCTGCAGAAAGCCTTCGATTCTCTCTGTGTGTTGAGTGTGTAGAGTTTGTAGCCAGGGTTTTTACACCAGGCGCACGTTATTTGGTCCTTGTCGAAGTTGCCTTCCTCGTGGGAAGCCTCTGGCATTTCTGGGGAAAAGCAAAAAGAGAAGAACAAAAATAAGTAATTAAATAAAATCAAATTAAATAAGGCAATTTGAAGTACAGTTTTTACAAACTTCCTTTATCAAAATCTCTTTCAGGAAATTCAGGAGCATTCAGGCAATGATATAATAAGATATTCAATAACAATGTTTACAATTATGGCAATTTGTATCAAAATGTATTTAAGCAATTTAATTAGAAATCAAAATAATTAATCCAAGACATGGAATCACTAATCACCCAATATCGTCTTTCAGCATAGTCATATGGAAAAGATCAATTTTGTGATGAACCGGGTGCTCAATATATTATGCAGTAACACAAAACTTATTAACACAGGTAGAGGCTTTCTGCCTACAAAGTTTGTACAAACTACAAACCGATTTTTGTTTTGATTGAAATGCATTTTTTTGCATGCAAAATGATAGGGATATGAACAAACATAAAAACTAAAAATGTTACCTTGGTTATCCTGTGAACTGGTGGGGGAAGCAGGGTCTTCCTCTGCTGACTGTGGGTCTGAGCCAGAGACCGGCGTCACGTTGCCTGAAGCCGAATAGTCACTCCCGACATCCCCTTTGTTGCTGCGTGCCGACAACAGCTTCTTGCGCATATCAACTTCTCCTGCTAGTGGAACGAGGAGCAAAGTAAGAAATTAAATAATGGTAATATAGTATTTATGTTGGAGTATGCCATAACACATGTACATGATAGATAGATACCGTAGATAGATGGATGATAGATGATAGATGGATGGATGGATGGATGGATGGATGGATGGATGGATGGATGGATGGATGGATGGATGGATGGATGGATGGATGGATGGATGGATGGATGGATGGATGGATGGATGGATGGATGGATGGATGGATGGATGGATGGATGGATGGATGGATGGATGGATGGATGGAAGGAAGGATGGATTGATGGATGTATAATCAATTCTATTGCAATAAACATTTCTTGTGTTTTGTTGTGTTAATACGATTGTTCTTAGGAGATTTTAAATTAAGGATCAATTAAATTAAATTCAATGCATAGTAGTTATTGTCCACATATAAGAAGAAAGAAATTTCGCCTCCACTGGCTGCCAAATTAAGATTGCCTTGTCTTAGATAATGTAGATAAGAATACTAACCTTCTTGCTTGTATTTCTGTCCAAGATGCATGTTCTGGGCAACTCCATGCTCCACCTTCTCCTCATATCCATATATGGCAAGAAGTTCATTCATTGTGTCTTCAGCATAGTCCTAAAAATAATGATAATATCAATAATAATAATAATAGGTTTGATTTAAATAGCGCCTAATCGATATCATCTCTAAGTGCTTTACTTTAGGATACAGTGGTAGCCCAAACACATTGTGTGTGTGCTTAGTGATAAGAGCAATTAACAAAATGTACATGAATTTACAAATTGTAGTACTAGACCGATAGATATTATTCATTGTGTCTTCAGAATAGTCTTATAAATAATAGGTTAGATGGCAAGAAGTTAATTCATGGTGTCCTCAGCATAGTCCTATAAAAGCAATAAAAGCAATATCAACAAATGTACGTAGTTACAAATTGTATCTTTACAACAGTCCTAACTTCGCATTTTTGCATTGTGGAAGAGGAGCAAATGCAATTCTGCATTACTTATATATATAGTAACAATATCAACAATTCAGCCCCTGAATTGTATCACGCTCTGGGTTGTTCAGATCTGGGTTTGGGTTACCAGTTGTGGGCCAAAGGTGGGGCACATGTGGATGATGTGATTTGCAGTGATAAATATGTCATATTCAGGGCCTCTTTACATTGACTACACTGTCATACACTGTGCATGATAGTTCAGTTCATGTAAAGAGGCTTTGTGGTTTGTTTTTATACCAGTGTTATTGAGTTTGAAGACATACTTGGTTTCATTAAAAAGTAAATTTCCTATTAATAATAATATACTTGATTTATATAGCGCCTAATATACTTGATTTATATAGCGCCTAATATGATTGATAATCATCTCTAAGCGTTTTACAATGATTCTATTACCCCCGGTCATAGGATACAATCAGGGTTGCCAGTGGCAAATGGCTCCAGGGCCTGAAAATTTGTGGAGACTCAAAAAAAATGCGCGCGAAGCGCACATCACGAACGCGAAGCGCGAAGTGCCGAAGTCCCTTTAGCCGGGGTCCAGATGCTCTCTGGTGCAATCTGAGCCTATTTTGGGGATTCATATCCCCTAATTCCGGCTCAAAAAAAAAAAAAAATTTGTTTTTTTTGTTTGTTTTTTTTAGCCAGAATTTTTGTTTAAAAAACCGGAAAAGCCGGAATTCCGGCTATAGCCGGAACTCTGGCATCCCTGAATTACAATGCAAACCAGCACACATTGTGTGCACCATCTCCACTCCCTGGGGAGCATTCCTTCCAAGCGGCTCATGGGCATTGAGAAGATCTTTCACATATAGGCTTTCACCTCCTACCGGGTCCCCATTTATACACCTGGGTAGAGAGCAGCAATGTGGATAAATTGTCTTGCTGAAGGACAAAGGCAGTGGGCAGGGTTCGAATTTGAAATCTAACAGTAACACTTTGTAAAGGGTTGTGTAATTCATAAACAATGCAATTAATCACCCAAACTTACAGAACTTAAAGGGTACCACCACCCAAAAATAATATTCTTATTAAAGAAACATCTTTAGTATTCCATTCCATCAACAAGTTCACGAAAATATGTTTGCAGAAAAAGAAAAACAATTATTGGAAATGCATCACCATTCTAAAGCATGCGTTCATGCGGTCTGAATTACGCAGACTGCTATGCGTGCGGTGAATTGTAATGTGTGCAGAGCGAACGAATCGCCCGGGAATCTATTGTTTACAAACGTGCGCGTGAATAGCATTGGCGCACTCGCAAATGGTTGGCCCATATAGGAACCAGGAAATAGCAGTTGTTCCGTAAGTGGTGGAAATTAATTGCTTTGTTTATGAATTACACAACCCTTTGCAAAATGTTAGGTATATATTTGATATCACAAAACGGTACCAAAACATATAATAATGTGTTGTTCTTTGCCTGGTGGTCCCCTTTAAAAGGGTCTTAAAATGTTCCATAAGCACCAATAGTTTAAGAGAATGCATACATCCTAGACAATAGGCTACCTAGTCTTCTTCTGCAGACCCATGAGAACACATAATTTAGTATGGTGATGTATTTTTCAAATAATACAGAATTTGTCTGCATACCTATTTTTCTAAACTTGTTGGTGGAATCATTTTGGTGTGTTGGTTCCTTTTAAGGGATTAAGGGCCCAACAGTGCAGTGTATGGCAATTCACTTAACAACATTCTCTTTGGAGGCATGCCCACTGCATGACAAGGGCATTCTCTTCGAAGACATGCCCACGACTTGGCATGCATGACTAAAAGAACCGATGCGCTTATACAAATCGCATAGAGCATGGGTTCTTTTAGTCATGCATACCAAGTAATGGGCACACATTACAGTAGCATTGTGTGGAGATCAACCTCTTCCGCCTGCTGCACTATCCAAATAATAAACAATTTTTGTCGGCCGATTTCTCCCTAAATTTACCAGCAAATGCAAAAAAAACTTTCGTTTATGTGATCCCTAAGTCATATACTTTGATAATAATTACCGACTTTGATGTTTTGAAGATTGCAAAATGTAGAAAAAAAAGGATTATTTCCCGTCTGTTTTCATTACCGATGCATCCTAACACACAACGTTCAACTGATGAAAGGTACAGTGTATGAATAGGCAGTATGGTAATCTCCCGTGTATTACCATATATTGCGCGTAAATGGTCCACCTGAGTGGACCATATACTTTGTAGATGTGGTAATGGGCACACATAGGTACATTACAGTAGCATTGTGTGGAGATCAACCTCTTCCGCCTGCTGCACTATCCAAAACATAAACAATATTTGTTGTCCGATTTCTCCCTAAATTTACCAGCAAATGCAAAAAAACTTTTGTTTATGTGATCCCTAAGTCATATACTTTGATAATGATTACCGACTTTGTTGTTTTGAAGATTGCAAAATGTAGAAAAAAAACCGATTATTTCCCGTCTGTTTTCATTACCGATGCATCCTAACACACAACGTTCAACTGATGAACGGTACAGTGTATGAATAGGCAGTATGGTAATCTCCCGTGTATTACCATATATTGCGTGTAAATGGTCCACCTAAGTGGACCATATACTTTGTAGATGTGGTAATGGGCACGTCTTCGAAGAGAATGCCATGACAAGAAGAATGGATCCTTTAATTACGGCATGACAAAAAGAATTGTCATACATGTATGTGCATGCTGTGGGAACATTTGGGAAAGGAATGCCACATGTTTTGCAATTGATCAAATTAATTTGTATTAGTGTGTTAAATTTGATTTGAGACTTTTGAATCAATGAATATCTGCATGAAGCAATAACAAATTCAATAATTTTTACAAACATAAAGTATATCTTAGAAAAATTTAAATTAGATGTCTTGAATTGATAATATTATTTAATAACATGTAAAATATGTGTCATTCTCTACGAAAGCGTGCCCACGACTTGGCATGCATGACAAAAAGAACCGATGGCGATGCTCTAAAGACTATGCAATCTGTATTACTATCTATAGTCTAGACTAGAGCATCAGTTTTTGTGTTTTAGTCATGCATGCAAAGTCGTACTCGTGGGCACGCTTTGGTAGAGAATGCCGCTTTAACTTTCCACGTACTGATTTGATAATTTTATCTTTTTTATATTTTATTCTTCTTAATCTTATTAAAAATAAAATACCCAGGCATGCCATTGAATGTATTTGTACTCGGGAGTCAGACACAGACAAATTATTAAAATGTTATTTTAAATTTGAATACATCTTTATTTGATTAGCCCTAATCAAAACTCGCTATAGACTATTCAATCCAAATCAAATAATGTAATCTTGACACTGACATTCTTCATAATTTCATAAAATTAATGAATGATCAAGAAATGAAGAATCTTGAATTTGATCATGAATTTGATGAAATACAAAAATAATTTTCCAGATAGTTACACATCTACTAAAGTACGACATTCAAGGCAGGGAAGTATTGTCTCAAACAATGCCAAAGACAAAGCGCCACAGACACGGGCATCATGTCAAACAAAACGTTACAATTAATTGCATTTCAAGAGTCAAAAGGACAGGGGAAATGAAAATTTGCCAGCACGATATTATACGCGTGGGACTTACGTATCTTACCTGAATATCTTCGTCCGGTGGTTCAGTCTTCACCTGTACCTTGATCTCAGTAATGTCAGAGTCCTTTTCTCTATTATCCGTCATCTTCAACTTCCAATTTTCTTCGTACGTCAAGATATTGAGGATGGTGATTAGATTCGTCACAGCTGGGATTTGGTTGACAAATATGTTATTGTTTTCCCAAAATAGCCACCGAACTGAAAAATTACCAAAATAGATTTTTTAATGCCGCCCTCTGTTGAAAATATGCTTATAATGTCACGATCACCGAAATGCGCTGCGTGAAAATAATGTTTACAAAACAAAAACAAAAACAAAATTGGGGGAAAAGAACGAGCTCCCAAGGGTGTAATTTTCGTAAAAAACGGCCGATCTGTAGACCTACAAATTAAAAATAGCCGCTCAATGGACTAAAAGTTAACAACAAATATCCGCTATAAAAAATAGCCGCTCTGTAGACCTTTACAATCATGTAACTGGCAGCTCCACTGAGGCTCCAAAGACCCTGTTTCTCACTCAGCTGGACCTCATCCAAGACCCTATTCTCCCCCCCCCCCCCATTCCCCACCTCTCGATCGTCCGCTCCGTAGACCCCCGTTTTGAAGTCGGCTGAGGCACACCCCGCCAAAAGATACTCGAGTACCCCCCCCCCCCCCCCCCACGGGCCCCCGGGGGTGTTTCACAAACTTATTTTTTCTTTAGCCTATGACAAATTTGCCATAATGACATACAAATTTGGTGGCATTAAAAGGACATTAAACATTTGTCATCATGACAAAATATTTCTTTGTAAACCCCCCCCCCCCCCCCCCCCCCGTTCTTTCTCTACTCCAGAGCCGCGTAACCTTCGCTTAGAATTTAAATTGATCAGCGTATATAGAAATGATTCCAAGATAAGTCTAGTGAACATTAAGTAGAGGCCTGTTATCCAATGCAGGCGATTGTTTTGTCCTGTAATTTTATTTAAAGGTATCATTGTCATTGCCATGTGCATACATATGGTTTAGGCAAGTCATATAGTTTGAATTGTCTATAGATTATGAGTCTATTGTTATATGTATGTTCTATGTACTTAAAGGAGACATTTAAGTACTGTATTTACTCTATATACATGTCTTGGTATATACTCTTTTGATTAATGCTATATAATGTACTGTACATTATAATGAATACAGCACTGATGTATAATAGTCGGCGTTATTATGCACTATTCCGAGGTGCAGATATAGATGCAAAATATAAAAAAAAACTTTAAAAAACGTGAATGTGATGTTTGGTTAAAATAAGTATTCAAAAGAAAAATTATCAAAAACAATTTTTGAAACCATTTGGGTATAAACTATCAAAAATGTGTAGGATTATTAAAATATTGTCTACAATTATTGAATAAAAGTTGGTCCCCATCATTTTCTTCTAATCGGATATAGCCTACCGTCAGCTGTTTCTGAACCAATGTTTGCTCTTTCAAATTTTACACTAATTTGTTCATTACCTCTCACACACACATACACACACACAACAAAATTCTCGAAGCGCCCTCTAAAACCAAAGTGAATTTTCCCTTTAACAATTGGATCTGCATGATGTATCATTAATTATTGTTTACTTTTTGTTTATTATCAAACAAAGTAATACGTTTAGAATCTGAAATGCTCTAACATAACAACATTTAAAAGAATATTTGAAATAATAACAAAATTATCTTACATAATGTAAACGATCGTTATTTTATTATGTCAGAATGATCATTATGATGCACTTCACCGGCCCTCTTCTATTCTAGCGTATATGTATGATGTTCCCAGTAGTGATGCATGCGCCTGGGAAGCGGGGGTGCTGGGGGTGCTGCAGCACCCCCTGCAACAAAAATGTGTATGTTATAATGTATATCATTATGCTTCGTTTACGAAATTGTCACACAGCCGACAGCCACAAATGACGCTTTTTTTCCTTCTTTTTTTAACTTTGGGATAATTTGGATATATGCAAATTATGGTTAGACGATATTGGGCAGGAAGGTCAGCTTGCTACAACTTCTGTAAACTATTTAATCTTCACAAAGATCGATCACTCAGACGAACATATCAGCATCAGACGGGAAAATGCACCTTGACATAATCAGTGGCGGATCTACGGGGGGGGGGGGGGGGGGGGGTTAGGGGGTTTAAATCCCCCCCTTGGGCTGCCAAGTGAAAAATAGCAAAAGAAAAATCGCCGCTTCGCGGCTATCACTGAAAAAAGTGAACAAAAATCACTTACATGCTTACGGGGGTTCTAAATAGCAAAAAGTTAACAAAAATCACTTAAGGGGGTTCAAATTAGCAAAAGAATTCGCGGCTATCAGTGAAAAAAGTGAACAAAAATCACTTACGGGGGTTCAAAATATTAAAAAATATATATATAAACCCCTCAAAAAAAGTTCTGAAACTCAAGTTTGATCGATTATATCTATTTTCTTATGAAATCATAATGGTTATATTTGGTATCACTTGAACGAGTGTGTATATACCAAATTCGTAAGCATCACGAGCACGAGGTATGTGCAGTATATCTGAGAATGGGGGAATGTCAGAAGTGAAATGTCACAAAATGCGCCAACAAACTTCAGTTGGAAGGTCTGACACCCATATCACGGTCTTTCTCAAGTTCAAATTCTTTCGACGATGAATATCTTGACAATGAAAAGATACTGTTGAATATGGTATCAGACAAAAGCCCGTTTAATTATCTTTCCAATGACACATCACTTGGAATGATTATGAAAGCCGGGTAGGTACAATTAAGGTGAATATTGGTGAGGATCGACAGCAAAATGTAAACAAAATGCATTTGATTGTGTGAAATTGAAGGCGTTGCATCCAAAAACGACTTTATGTGGGGATATCTTAGTACTTTACTTTACATAATCATTATGAAATTCAACATCATGTTGAAGCGTGTTAATTTGTCAATAAAATAATGCCCCATTCATAATGGTTATGTGATCGAGGTGTGTGTAGTACCTCTAAAAGTATGGGGCTCAAAATGGCACGTTGCAAGGTCGATGCTCTACCGTTTGATATGTGGTAATAAGGGCATACCTACACGGTCAAAGAGGGCGCTAATATGCCAGTTCTGGCCAGTTTGCGTACGTTTAGAGAAATTTGATGCATTTTCAATACATCAAGTTTGTGAGTTTCCTGTACTGCGCACTCACATTCAGCATAATCATTGCAAATGAGATATTATATTAAAGACAAATTAACGAGCTTTCCGATAGTGCAAAACGTAATGATGATAGAGTTATGATTAATACAACAATATCTTACCGGAATCTTGAAACAAGAAGCCACGGTCTTAAATTCATAGCATTAATAGACCCCCATATCCCGTTTTACTGCACACACCCCAATAGCATAATAATTATTATTACAGGTGAGACATAATTTTAAGGACAAATAAACATGCTTTCATTTATTTCATGCTAAATTTATTGATGATTATGCAATATAAAACCCCAAAACATCTCCTCCAATAGTCGTTTTTCGATGCAACGCCTTCAATTTCACAAAATGAAATGCATTTTGCAACATTTCACTTTCGGCCCTCCCCCATATTCAGCTGTTCCATACTTAACCTGTTTCGGACATAACCGTATTGAAAAGATAGACACATGGGCTTTAAAATTATACCAAATTTGATAAGTTTAAATCATTTGAACACGCTACAATCTTCGATACAACTTGAACATTAAAAAATACGACACAAGAGTCAAATTTCCCAATAGACCGCTTCTGTAATGTATGCAAATAATATGCGTATGACGTAAGACTCCCCGTTGGCAAGCTTAACAATAGTAACTAGGTCCGGCAAGCTAGGTTTGCCGGAGCTTGCCGGACCTAGTTACTATTGTTAAGCTTGCCAACGGGGAGTCTTACGTCATACGCATATTATTTGCATACATTACAGAAGCGGTCTATTGAATACTTTCGGCCCATTTTGCGACATTTGACTTCTGACCGTCCTCCATTCTGAAACGCACTGCGTATTCCCTGATTTGAAATAAATGACAAATAATGTACCATTTTAAAGGGAAATCATCCTCCCTTGGCAATGACACTAAAAGTAAAAAATACAATTTGACAATAAGAGTGCTATAATCGATAAAAGTTGAGTTTCCGAACTTTTTTTGAGGGGTTTATATACGTATATATATCTCAGCACCCAGTTCCCATCTCAGTTCCCAGGCCCCTGTAGTGATGGGGCACCAGGGCACAGTTACCTGACAAGCAACAACACAATGAAATGAAAAAGGAAAATATCTTTACACATAATTATAAGTGGCTGGAAATGATTACATTTACGTACAAAATTACGAAGAAATTATTACAAATTACCAGATTTTGGCCATTGTTTTGGCCATTTTCATGTTGTCCATTTGTTCTTCAAGGATGGGGGGAGGGGGAGGGGGCTTGCCGAAGGGAGGGGGGGGGGGGGCAAATAACTGATTCCCACAAGGGCGCAGCCTTAAATACCTGTACCAAACTTTTACAATCAGTCTTTGTTTATGTGTGGTCGAAAGGAGAGTGGGGCAAGAATTTCCACTGGTGGCACGGAGTACGTGGGTATAATACGTGATTGCCTCCTCTCCCCTCCTCTCTGCTTCCCCCTCAGTCCCCCGCACTCCCAATACAGTCTTGAACTGTGAAGGCAATTTGGTTTCTATTACAAAGAGGACAACAAAAACACAATCGACTTCACCAAGCTGAAACTCGACTCCCATTCATATCAGCGAGGGAACGTGAGGGGCGAGCTGAGGGCAGGGTAGACTAGGAGGTAGTGAAACGCAAACAGCTGATATTCATTCATTCGGTGATTTACTGGCCACACTGATTGACTGGTCCCCGAGTGCGAGTGAACGAGCGTACCCGAGCGACTCTACTGCACCGCGGCGCGCCCGTCCCTATCTGTTTACCTCTAAGGTCACGGCCGCGACCAGCGTAGGGGGGAACGCGGCACAAATGTTGGGGTGTGCAGTGCGTTAGTGATCGGAAGGGGTAAGCGGCACACTGTGAGTGTTATCGGTGAGGGGAGGGATTCGCTACGGGGAGCTTTCGGGGGGACCAACGGGGACCAAACACCGGCGGTGCGGGACATATTAACCATATCATGGTGATTTTACTGACTATTATTACATGAACCGTGGAAAAAAAGAACAACGTGATGGAAGTCAACCACATAATGATTTATCTGTAAAATCACTCTATTCGTATCTTTCTCTGGACCGGAGCACGATATTAGAGAGCCGTATATATAACAACTAGATGGAAGATATAAATATATATTTCTGGACTCTGGAATTATATATATGTCTACATCAAATGATCGGAAGCAGCCGAGACCATTACAATTTACAAATGGTGAGTAAATATCTAAAGGAAGTAACCTATAGTTGAACTTTATTGAATCATTTATTTAAACAAAGTTACAACAGCCATGTCGAAAACAATAATAGAAGCAAATAATAACAACAACAACACTATGCCTACTCATGTCTTATATGGTTTTTTTTTCTTCATTATACTCTGGTCTCTAATATATTATACTGTATATATGAACGTATACTAAGATTGCTACGCATGTCAGTGGTATTGATGGGGTTCATTATATCGAAACGTCTGATTTGAAAATTAATAAAACATAAATATACTGCATAATTAATATGTTCTTATCATGTGTTGATGACGTTATCAAATCTTTATTAACTGTTCATGATGCAGGCATGGTATATAAAACAAAATTGTATGAGATATGCATTATGACATATGTATACATGTGGTTATAAATATAGAGAAAATCGAATTATTGCTCTCATTGCTCATCAATTACCATTTTGGCTGAAGGCCGATAATCTTTTAGTGTTCACAACTATATAGGCATTATATGCGTAGAAAACATAAGTTTGTTATAATTATGTAACATTAGATATAATATATATTTGACGTATATTAGACAATAGAAAGGGGTACAATTTGGATATATATATATATATATATATATAGGAACAAAATTAGTGTATAATTATATGTGCATAATATAATATTACAATGTGATTATAATTATGAGGGTCGTATACAGCCTAGCTTTCGATCCTAGCAGAATCTTCGTCAGGGCACAAATGACAGTTACTACAGAAAAAACACAGAATATATACCAACATAAACACATGTATGGAAGGGGGGCTGGAAAGAGGAAAGAAGGCGGAGACACAAAACAATGAAAGCAACTGTGAGTGGGTGAGTGTCAGGACTGCTTGACCAATCAGGTCAAACAGGCATAATTATGAGGGTTAGATAATTTTCGAGGCTTCGTAAATTAGATCAAGGAGGTACCTCCTCGATTAGATGTACTTGATGCATTGTCGGAGGACACATTCCAAAACCCCAACTCGGAAATGCAAAGTGATATTCGCTAATTCATTGCACTGACTTTGTACACATATATAATTATCCAGTAGATACTAATGCAATATGATCACTTCAATGGTATAATCATATCTTTATAACGGAAGAGAAATTTGGAAAACCGACAGCTGTTCTATGCTATATTGGTAAATCGAATACAACCAGGTATGTGAGAACCGCTAAAGTTCCAAGTTAGTTTGGAAGATTTGGACAATGTTACTAGATTCCTTTAAATACTTATTTACTAATACATTTGATATGTCAGTGTCATGACTTTGACAAAGTAATGTACTGCTCCCCAGTGACAGTGCAAATACAAGGACAAAACTAGTGCGCTAGGGGGCAAACAAGTGCATCATACAAGAAACAAAGAACTGTTTCTTCTCTGACAGACACAAACACGGTGCTATTTGCTAACATTAACACATAACATGCATTGTGATTTGATTATGATAATTATTTTGCATTATATAGAGCATATGATTATATGCTTTAATTCTATCTGTCTTCAGATCCGAGACCGAGGCAGTTAAATTCGGTCTCAGTCACTGAGTAATGCCCTCCGATGTCTAAACGGGATATCAACTTGAACAAGTTAATACGCGGCGACCTCCAAACCACAAACATCCCATGTGCCACAGTCGGCGCTAATTATTGCCCCTTACACATAGTACTAGTAGCGTACATATAAGTAGGAGGGGGGGGGGGCAATTTTTTTTGTTTGGGGGGGGGGGGGGGGGGGAGGGGGGAGGCTGGTATAACCCCCTGTAAGTAAGAAACCTTGCCCTTGCACCCCGCTCCCCTGCCGTCCGTTTCCCCATTCCCCAACGGGGGAGAAAAGTAAAGCAGCACAAAGTTCACGCTGCCCCATCTCTGAGTGCTACATCTTTGCCCCCTGATCAACATCAAGCTTGACCATATCTACACCACTGTCCTACCCCCCTCCCCCAAAAAAAGAAAGAAAGAAAGACAACTTCGCCAATTGATGTTGTGCATAGGCCTTCCATAGATTTATACTTGGCCCTATGTACACATGGCGAATGAAATGTCTATTATCACCTCAGCCTCAGACTCAGTAGGCTAATGTTGCAGTTCTAAGTATTCATTAGACCGTCTGACCATAATAGTAAAGGAATAATGACTCATTTCATGATTACTCATGACGTTGACATGCTTTCTAACCATTGACAAGCATTTTGTGTTGCAAACTTGTGAACACTGCAGGACAAGGCGATGAGGTATCGTGTATATTTCGCACAAATTAGTCGGGGGGGGGGGGGAATCCCCCCCCCCCCCCTCCACATCCATCGGGACCTCCCACGTGTATAGACAATAAACTTACTGCTAGACAAAAACCATATATTATACACTAAATGTAATAACAAACAAAAACCTAAACACACTTAAAGCTAAACGTACACTTTAGACAAGCGACATAAACATATTAGCTTAAACACACATCTTAGCCACAAATTTAAAGATAAAAACACACCTAATGACTTCAAAGCCAAAGCTGAACACACATGTTTTGTGGCGTAAGATTGGCAGTATAGACCTATAGGTGTGTACTATAATACATAAGTTTATTTGATTTCTACGACAGAACTTCTTGCCTCGTGATCCGCTAACATTTTCAGAATAATTATGTTGATACTTTCCTTCTTCTGTTTTGTTTTTGTTTTTAGAGGAGTTAAAATTGTCGCTTGATGAAATAAAATAGTTTATCACTGAAAGTAACGAAATCCTCCGAATGTTGTGCTTTCCCATATAAACGATTTTGTATTATGGCGTTTCTGTGTTAAATGGTGTTTTACACCATTATTGGGTCTGGAAACTTGATATACATCTAAAACGAATCTTGCTTGGCATAGAATACTAAGAAATCCTCCAAACCAATCTTTCAAATCGATTTAGCTGTCTAGTTAATTCCACAGACTTTGGCGTATAATATTGTTTGGGCTTCACACCGCTAGACCACTTCCTTATTAAAAACTTCCTCTTCTTTATCTTATTGTATGCATTTTTTTTTGTATTTACATCATCTGGGACCCGTTGCAGAAAGAGATACAATTGATTGTAAGTTAGAATTGATCGTAAGTCAGAAAATTTACGCGCTTCAACCAATCACATTTGCGCATCTAGAACACATGATCTGACTTACAATTAATTGCAACTTATGCCCGGGCTTTACAATCGATTTTTATCTCTTTCTGCAACGGGGCCCTGGTATCCCGTCTGCGATTATATTATTATCGCGTTTTTTCCCTACTTGGATTAAGTGCTTTAAAACTGTAATACCACTTAACAGATCTATTTAATCCGATAATCCTATGTTAACCGGAAATCGCAGAGTGTTATAAGTGAAGAAGCTAAATAAAATCCAAAGTAATAAAGTCAAAAAGGACATTCGAAAATAAGTTTTAATTGACCGTCCGTTCAGTCTGTGTCTAGTCGTGCATGTTAGTGTCGTAATGTTGGTGTATTTGATTGAAGAGGGCGCGTGTTGGGCACACACTATGCATTTCTGTATTATATTTAATTAGGCTATAACCTTATAACCCTATTTTGTTTTAATGTTTTTTTAACTTTGTGGCACGTGCCCCGAACCGTGCCCTCTCTCTCGTATATTTACGCCACTGCACAGTGATTCGTTTTACTCTTTTAAATTTTGTCAAAAGGGGGGGGGGGGGATTGTGCCCCCGTGTTCCCTGTATAGCTATGCCACTGTCACTGCATCAAGTGTAACTTATGGGCCCAGTTTCAGAAAGAGTTATACGATCAACTAGAAATTTGCAATTTATTGAAAGTCAGAAAATATGCAAATTTGAACCAATCATATTTGCGCCTTTAGTTACGTAACTGTCCTGACTTGCGATCAATTGCAACTTTAAGTTGTTGATTGCAATCATTTGTGCATCACCCCCTGGTATCTCCCTTTGAAGGGAGTGCCGATGAGTGAGGTGTCAAAATTAGGTGGTTATTTCCGCTCTTCTCTTCGATAAGCCGCATTATTGATTGTGGTCATATTGGGAAGCTTTGCTGATACCACTGGATACCCTGATCACTTTTCGACAACAACAAAAACAAATTGACGTTACTGACTTATCATAATGGCCTATTGCTGGGGAAGGGCAATAAAGGAAGCAGTGACGTAGCTACGGGAAGGGGGGGGGGGGTGGGGTGGGCGGTACTGGGGGCGCGTGCCCCGACTCTGACACCGATTGGGGGGATGCACGCCTTATGTGTGTGTGTGTGTGTGTGTGTGTGTGTGTGTGTGTGTGTGTGTGTGTGTGTGTGTGTGTGTGTGTGTGTGTGTGAGAGAGCATGGTTTTGATAACAGTTATATACGACAGACGATTGCAATCATTACATTATCATTAACCGAAAGTATAGCCTAATGTCTTTTGTTTTGTCTCCCTTTTCTCTATGTACAGGTATAGCTTTTTCTATCCGACTCTCTTGACCATAGCTTTTGACCATAGCCTGACGATTGACCGATGTCTATAAATGTCACCCTGTCGCCTCTCCAATATAATAATTGTGTTAAGATGTCTCCCATAGTTTGATGCGTTTTCCTGCAGTCTTTCTTGACCTAGTCGTCTGGGGTGAGAGACTCGAAATCGTCACAGCCCATAATCACGGAGGTAATTTCGGAATCTTTAGCTCTATTACTAATCGATATTAATCCACTGGAAACGATTATAACGTGAACGAATGTCGTAAGAGCAAGTGGTCTTTTAAAGGACAATGAAATCCAGACAAAGTGTTGTGTGCACTATAAGACACTAAATATAATGAATAGTCTCTGAAAATTTGAGCACAATCGGTCAAGAAATAAGAAAACTATGGCTCTTTGAAAAAAGCCATGTATTTCTTCAAGTGACTCAAATTGGCAACGCACTCTGGCAAAGTTGTGGACAACTCCCCATACATTTTGTACACAAAATTTAAGTTTTGTTCAATTTTCTCAAAATTTATGTTTACCCTTCGTTCGAGTTCAACATATGTTTTGTAGAATGCTTTTATACATAACATATCATGAGTTGGGGGAATGGAAAAATGTGACTATGAAGAAAACTGTAAAAAATGGGAACATTTGTGTACAAAACATATGGGGAGTTGTCCACACACTTATCAGAGTGCGTTGCCAATTTGAGTTCCCCATAGGAATAAATGGACATCTTCAAAGAGCCGTAGTTTTCTTGTTTCTCACCCGATTATGCTCTAACTTTCAGAGATTATTCTTCTTAATCTCTTCAAGACTATGAAAGCAACATTTTGCTTGGGTTTCATTGCCCTTTAAAAATGTTATTATACCCATGCAGCCGTAAAGCATATAGCTCATCCACGCACTGTGTAGAGATCAGTGGACATAGAGTTGGATATTATTTCGGCTTTGAGATCTTCAATTGAACTGAAGTACTATAGGCCTAATAGGCTATACAGAAGTGAGGATATAGAAACATCTTGAACTGAATGCGTATGAGTCCTCCGACCGTCTTGACCATGACCAGTCCAAGATGACAACCGATGTCTGAACGATTTGATGAGTGACCCATATGTTTTCCGCGACCTTTCCTGACCTATATATAGTATATACCCATCTAAATAAGTCAACCGTCAAGGGTCAACCGTCAGTGTCATGTAAAAAAAAAGAAAGAAGAAGAATGGGACTCGAAATCACGAATTGAAGAATCACTCCGAACTTTGTTTAGAGTTGAGACGAAGAGTACACCTTTATTTATTGTTAACTACATGGATCAGGAAGTATGCCGTGTTCTTTCACTTTTAGCCTATTGATAGCCTATCAGCTAGGCATCGTGCTGTCTGGCAGGTTCTACCGGCAGTGTACTAACCGCGATATGCCGAATTTGAGCGGGCAGCGCGAAGCCTATCGTCAGTCATGAACGTGAAAAGTTTTATTTTCTTTTATTTACATAGAAAATCTTCGTAGAATATCTACGAAGCCCATATTCACATGCCACAGACCAGGTTGATCAGCTGTTTGTCAGTGTTAGTCTTCGTTTGGAAGCTGCCTTGTAAAACCAAACGCGCAACCTTGCACAATACACTGTTAGTGGCATAGAGTAGTGGTTGTTATAGGGTCTCCGCTTCAGACTAGCGTAGGCTGTATGCACTGAACACCGCTCTGCAGTGCTCATGCGGACGCGTCCATTATCTATAGGGTACGTCATTACAGAATATGTTGTTTTCTTTTAAAATAAAGAGTTGAGATTTGATATGGATGCAAAAAGGTATTTTTATGCTTTAGTTTTTATTGTAATGTATCTCATATTTTATCATTATGAAAGTTATGATAACATTAATGTCTGATACTAAATAAACCCCTTAATACACGGTGGAACACGCCACCGATTAGGCATACGGTATCCACATCTAGCGATCTGATTGGTTGATGATTTCTCTCATGAATTTGCTCATTAATAAATTACTCCGAATCGAGTGATTAAAGGCTATATATGGAGCCAGTTTAATAGTATCTAGCTCTCTCACAGCTAGCTAGCTCGCGATCGCATATATAATCTCCACAGTGATCTCCAAGCCATATAGAGCCTTGACTAAAGGCTAGCCTATTGATGGAAATAAGTTATCTTCGTGACACACGCATTATCAATTATTTTGGAACCGAGCGTATTATTTTTCAGGAATGGGTTAATAATGTGATACATCGTAACCCTCATTTGCCTAGAAGTTTTAACCGTAACGCAGATATATAAGACGATACACATGATTGTACACATAATGATATACTGAATCCAGTGTCAATATTTTTTGAATTTTGAGATGTGACATATATACTATATGCACAATCTCAACTATTAGTTGAGATTGTGCACAACTGATTTCATGAAGATTATTCAGCAGCAGTAGATAACACCCAGATGACTTTGTGAAGATTTCGCGTTATTTGCATTTTTACATGATAATTATAAAGATTGGAGACAGCCCGTATGGCTATTATCAACTTGCATGACAGGAAATATTACGCAGAATGATTTTCCCTTGAAGCGAAGCGTGAAATATTATGTATAGATAGAAATAAGTTTTAACCGCTTCTATTTGGGGGATTTCTTTGATCAAATTGCTTTTTTCCCTCCTGAGGCGGTCAGTGGAGCTAAACGCAGTCTCAACTACCGTCAAACCAGAGACTGCATGGCTTTTTAGGTCTATAGAACGTGAAATATAGAATCCCGTTTTTACCAAGGATTTTACGCAGCATTTGGGATTCTGGATCATAATATTCTGTATTGATGTAATGTTCATGCACTGTACCCCTACCCACACGTCACACACAGACTACTGGCAACTTTGCAACCACACAACGTTGATCAGCTCATGCTATTTTGAGGAAGCTGACCCCAGAAGCCGATAAGATGACGACCGTTACCATGGCGACGGTTGATGGCGTGCATCTGGGCGGGATGAGGACGGTGATGAGGAGGCGAGAGAGGTTCTCCGTCGTCAGCTGGATGCGGAATCGGGGATTCAAGTTTATATTTATGGTAAGAATAAAACTATCTTTACACGTATATAGTTTTGTGTTTTAGTGTGTTGCTCCCGTGTTGCTTGTTATTCATTGCCTTGATAATGGCCTAGTCCCACTACTCCGTTTCTCCTTCCGTTTACTATCCGACCAATATGTGGCGAAATGGTCAGGTAGGCCTATCTAGCAAAATTTGAAGTTCCATAACGTTTCGTTTCACGCGAAACTGAGCCGAATTAAAAGTACTCTACTCCATTCCGAACTTGGTCCGCATCATTCAGTAGCTATAGTACCATCCGGATGTCAAACGGATAGGAAACGGAATGAGAAACGGCGCAGTGAGACAAGGCCATCAAGAACCTGCTAGATTCGGAAGCTTGACTTACAATAATATTATATTTTCATACAGCCACAACTTTCATAGTGGCCACATGTCTAGCACTAGCAGTCAACCCGTCTAAAGTGGCATCTGAAAGACAGTGATCCCTAGCTGCAACGAAAAGAAATGTCACGGAATGTTGAGGTCACCCGTCTACAGTGGACACTGGTTTCTCTTTATAGTGGTCACTTTACACAGGCAGTCAAACTTAGCTGTGTATAGTGATCACCCAAAGTGAACAAGAAAATTGACCACTGTAATATGTAGATAGGTGGCTTCTTGGGACATGTTCTTTATCTATAACATTGGTGTTCGAAGCCAGGGGATCACTGTTGGTGGTCACTATAGGCAGGTTGGCTGATAAAGTGACTCTGTGTTACAGACAGGTGGTCACTAAGACAGATTTGACTGTACGTCTTCTTTGCTCACGTATGTTTTTATTTATTTCCCAAGTTACAAATATATTGTAGTGCTGTTCAAATAAAATGGAGCCAATGATATAATATCGAGGAATCATAAAACGCTCAAGGATTATTATCTGAAATTAACATATTTAATTTGTTGACTTGTCTAGGTTGGAAAGGGAGAACCTACAGTCTATACGTAACGACAACAAGTTCAATTTGGTTGGTACAGAATATATTTGTAGCTCTAATCTCAAAGGAAATGTTACATGTAGCGAGTTACGACCAAGGGCGATTTCATTTTCACCATACACTATCAGATTCATGTATTATTTTCCTGATATATATATATATATATATTTTTTTTAGAGGAGCGAATAATAATGAAACAGATCGCGGTTTTTCGTGAAAGGGACATGCGAACAAAGGATGAATAGAAGTTTGACTCGCGTTGATGGGTCAAAGTTGAAACCGCAGGTTATAGCGCAACAATGCCCAGTATACATCGATATGGGGGAAACCTCATAAAGATCTCTGCTAACTTTATTTCCGAACTGTTATGTTTATGTTTATGATCCAGTCTGCCACTCATCCATCTAGCTCGGGAGACAGTCATGGGAGTGACATGTTGTGGTTTAGTTGAGGTAGCGTAGCCAGGAAGGGTGTATATGGGGGGGGGGGGGGGGGGGGGGGGCGTTATGGATGCGAAACGGGGGCGCAAGTGTACATGGGGTGCCCATAGTGCCCTGTCATGAACAATATTGTGTCATATAGGCATCTTATTACTGTTATCGTTTTTCATGTGTGGCCTCCAAGTCCAACCGGGAACGAATTATAAAGAAAGTTTTGGCTAAACAAGAAAGAAAAAAGAAGAGGAACTGAAGGGGGGGGGGGGGGGGGCGTCAATAAATCGGTTCCACCCTATATGCTGGCTTCGCCACGGTTGTTGTACTGATCTAAAACAAGTTTGTCTGTGGTTTGGTGCAAGACAGTTACGTTTTGTACGTGTATATGAATGGAGAGTTATTTGTCTCAGTAATGTAATTATTTATGTAAACTATTTATGTGTTTGTTTGTGGAAGCAGTACGGGGAAAGGGGGAAAGGAGGGGTGGGAGTGGCGTAAGGGGGGAGGGGGGGGGGGGGGGTTCCATATAGGGAAGAGTCATTGCCAGACCTGTATATACCACGTAGACGGGGGGTGGGGGGGGGGGGGGGGGCATGGTCGTAGTCTCATAGATTGGATAAAATTCCATACATACTCACTTTCAAAATAGGAATCACATACAGTACTCTCTCACAAACGAAAACAGGGTGAAGAGGGGCATTCCTCATGCAATCGCTGCCAGACCCGCGGTTTCTTTGTGGAAATCCTGGCCAAGTTATAAATTGGAAACTTACAAACATGACAAGTTGAACCTTGGAGAATATAGATGTGGGTAAAATTAGCTTCAAGTCTGTTGTCATGAGTAACCATCATGATGAAGCGATTAATGTCCATCCCGTCGCGCTCAATTTCTCCTGCAAGTCATTTAATTTTGCAGCGCCGATAAACGTACATTTGAAATGTAAATTTCGTTTTCCAGTACAGTCATGCATGTATGGCTGGGGGCTATAGCTGCCGTCACTTGCACGAATATAATTTGATTATTAAAGTTACTTCGTCGTAAATTTGGCATGTTTACAGTGCAGCGCCATGTTTTTAGAACCAGACAGAATCGAGCGTAAGCGCGACAATCACATAAACTTAGTGCATGCAAGATACATACGCGCGGCGTGCGCGTACAACATGGCGCCTCCCATGTGAGAACTTTGAAACCGCCCTTTACGATCGACGATGACGTACCTTTAATGTGTTTTCTGGACACCACCACCTCATCGTCCAAATTAGTCTAGGTTCTATACTCTGTGAACTGTACGCGCGTGCATACACCTTTCCCCCATACATCGCGCTAAGTGTGAACTGTTGGATCTGCCGGACACAGACAGATCACTCGAGTGAGTACAGATCAATGCTGTATACAGAGCTCTCTCATTGGCGGGTTCGGGGTGGCGGAGATCAGCTCTCGAAAGTCTACATCTAGTCTACGTCCAAATATGAAGTGATTTAAGTGCCCGCGAATGAGGCAGATATTGCTATATGATATTTACACTTTTAGCATTTTACAACTTTTGGGATGCTGCGCAGCCCCCTAACCCCTGCCTTACGTGCATTTCGAGAAAGAAAAAACAAACATCAAACTTAAAGCAGACACAGTCATATTTTCGGGCTTGGCAGACAAACATAATATTATATACAAATACAAATATAGTTTCATGTTGATATCGAATCAGTTTTTGACGACGCGAAAGTCATGATAGTGTCACTAATTATTTGGCAGTCTATATCAGTCAATATCATTCCAATTGTTCATGATTATTATAGTATTTTTAATGTGGAATTCTTATTCATTAAATAATAATTGTGTTAATCATAACTGCTTGTTTCGTACATAGTCATTGGCCTAATATACTCACTGGTGAAGCAACTGTCCACTTTTCTCTAAGCTTCGCCATTTCCCGAAATTAATCCCAGTGAGGTACCCAGGCCCGTAGCCCAAATTCAGAATGGTCCGCTTTTTGTCGGTCTCGGGTCCACTTTTTAACAGTCTTGACTATCAAAACCAGTGGTCTCGGGCAACGTTCAGTGGTCTCGGTCTCGGCCTCGAAATTGGCAACGGACACCCCCCCCCCCCCCCCCTCCTCCTTGAAAAATCCTGGCTACGGGCTGGGTACCTAGCATTATGTAGGGCGGAGGTGACCTCCGACCCCACCCAAATCCCGAGAAAATGAATACATTATGGTACATGCTTATGTTTTTGGGATCATATTATACGCCCTCGTATATGCATGCCCCCTATTTATCACTGATCTGGCTACGCCACTTAAAGGGAATTAGTAACATTGTCCAACTCCACAAAACTTACTTAGATCTCAAGTGGTTCTCTCATACCTTCTTGTATTCGCATTACCAATAGAAGCATGGAGCGGGTTTCAGTATTTCGATTTTCCCTTTCTTTAAAAAGATGTATAAGACTGGAGTGTTCAGATTTTCAAATATTCCACTGGAAAGTTGTAAATGTGTACAAAGTCAGTGCAATGAGTTAGCCAATATCACTTTGCATTTTTGCTCATCACTCAGCCATATAAAATCCATTTAACGTGAAATTTTCACACATTTACATTACCTAGTGTACATATCAGATCATGAAAATACACATTTTATCAACCATTCATCACTTTTTGCACATGTCAACAAAGTTACTAGATCCCTTTAACCCCTATCGAAACCGTGGATGACCCGCGGAATAGATGCAGCGACCTACGAATTCCGGACGGACATAATCATGGTTTCGAATAGATCATGTTGTCAGCAAAATTATTATTAAAAAATAGATCATATATTTTGTTATAAATGATATATAATATTGAATGAAAAATGAAACGATTTATAGCTAGCACAGATTTTAACACGGGTTTAACTTTTGTTTGGGCCGAATTCTATACAATATTTGTTTTCGCTATGATCATAATCATCATGAGCAAACAGTCAATCAATCAATCAATCCTTTGTTTAGTTCAAATTTGGTTCATCAATTATATATATCCTCAAGCTAAAGGTACAGCTTTGTTAATTCGTACTTATTAAAATGTTTTATATATTTATACATGTAACATATTATGTATCAGATACAGAATTTAAATGGTTCATAATTTTGTTTATATAATGAATTGATTGTGTGATTGGGGGGGGGGGGGGGGGGGGGGGTACTTTTCAAGCTCGCCGGCATGATTACTTATTACACTCTAAAATGTGTTATATAACAAATCACCATAAATCCCCGTGTATGTTTACTACAACATATTGAATTGTTGTATCATTATGTTGATTGTATTTTGTTCTCCGTTTCTGCAGGTCACGTGGTTTCTTCTAAATGCTGCTGTGTTCACCAGTGTGTACTACCACTATAAATATAACCCAAAGTACTATTACCTCAGGACTATACTCGGGGTGAGTAAGCATCAAAAACAAAAACAACAGCAACTATTACACCACCACCAACAACAACAACAACTCTTTATTTCGTATTATGTTTTAATTGATTGAAAATCAACAATAGCCAGGATTACAAGGATAACAAACCAGTTAGGAGATGTTTTTATACAAGACATGCAAGAGTTATCACAAACATTAATATTTTAAAAGTAAATTACCATTTCTTATAAAACTTAGATGCGATTTTTTTATTTTCTCTGCAGTTTTATACTTAATTTCCCGCTTTATTGTTAAATAACAACTTTACTCTTCAATCTCAACTGTGGGCAAATAAAACAAACATAAATAAATTATGTTAACAATAAAATTGTATACAATGAACAGAATATCGTTTATCATTCAAATTTAACCACAATATCAATATAATCTATTATAAACCGATCATCATATTTCCGATAATCTATACTACCATTTTATCTTCACCTGTATTATCTGTGTGTGTCTCACGTGGCTCCGCCTGCAGCCCTTTTGAATATCACCTGCTTTACCAAAAAGAAAGATGCAAATTATTCAGCCATAATTTAATGTATGAATGTACAAAGTTAACCAAAATCTGTTGCAATCCAGTACAAAATACAAGGAATGTATCCGACAATTTATATAAAGTATGGTTTACCGATCAACAAGTATATTATGATGATGTAGATCACCACTTTTTAAAATTTTATATATCACGTGAATGTCTTTTTTTCGCAGACAACATTGTGTGTGTCACGTGGCTCTGCAGCCCTTTTGAATCTCAACTGCGCAGCCCTTCTGCTTCCAGTGTGCAAGCGCCTTGCAACAAGACTACGAAGCTGTCAATCGGTATGCTTATAACATTGTATAAAGTGATTTGAATTTAATTTGTTATATATAATATTATGATTGCCTTCTTCATTAAAGTGATCGATTAAAGTTGTTAAATTTAACCAGAATCACTTGATGCTTTCACACTTCTAATTCTTTCATGCATATAACTTGTATCTTGGAGAACTGTTAAAGAATCATGAAATGTGTTTTCATTTTCAAATATCTCCATGATTATGGAGATAATTATTTCGGATTGCATGACAATCGTTCCAGGAACGTTTTTCGATAATGGTAAAAATCAATGGGCAGTGGGTGAAACAATCTGACGCAAATCTTCTTCTTTTTTTGTACCAATGAAACAGTTTTTAGTATAGTACCACACATTTGGAAGAATCGGGCAATTGCATGTATATCGATATTTGATCAACGGTTTCTATATCACTTTGGGGAAAACCTAATGAAGTTTATGAATCACTTAAATGTTTCAAATGTGTATCTTTTCCACCGCTGAAACAAAGTTATACATATTTAGTTTCGAAGGTTATATTTTTCTTGCGTGGCATTAACCCATATATTTCTCTCTCTTTCCCTCTTTCTTTCTTTTTTTTCTTTCTTTCTTTCTTTCTTTCTTTCTTTCTTTCTTTCTTTCTCTCTCAATTTCTCCCTCCAGTCTCGCCGATCTTTGCGGAAATGTCTGGATCACTACCGATCGACACACGTCGTGTTTGCTGTCTGTGTTTGTATAGCAACAGGTAAATTCACGTCACATGAATTAATCATGTTAATAACACATTAATTAGGCCAATTGACAACTGCATCGGGTGTCGAAAGTGTGCGTAATACTAGGTTTGCTTCCATTCGTTTTTTCATAAAGCATTATGTTACCAAAATGAACATAAGCATGTACATGCGGAAACACATACAAACAATCTGAGGTCTTTTGCTCGAAGATCATTTGTTTTTAACCTGTCAAGTAATCCTACCTATAGTCTTTATGATCGTCCCATCCACCAAAAAAAAAAAATCGATTTTACCCAGAATATCATGAAATATAATGTATAACGCATTTATATATAACTTTAAATGAAATCTCACATGAAATCGCGTACTAATTTAATGCAACGAACGTTACCGAGATAAAGGCACATGCAATAGCACATTAAATTATGAACTGCAACCTGATGTAGCGAACGTAAGTAAATAAAATAAAAAAGTAGCACGTGAAATAGCACATTCATTCATGGCTAGTTGCAACATATCAATAAATAAGCGGTTGATCTGCAAAATTAGAAGAGGAGGCGACAAAAATAGTTTACATTACTCATTCATTAATTTATTTATGTATAATTTTTATTTTAGAAAAAGATTGCTGTATCGAATCAATGTTACCCATAAGAATTACAATGACTTGTATGGTAGATCATTCTCGATGCCCACGAACCACTAAGAATGGATGCTCCCAAGGGAGTGGAGGTGGTGCACACAACGTGTGCGGGTTGGCAATGTATCCTTTGGCCATGGATAAAACTAATGTCAAACACTAATTGGATATGACACTGTGTATTGGGCGTTATATTTATCATTCGAACGGCGTACTTATTCTTGTCTAATTTGTACTCATAAAATAATCAACTTTCTTCGTGAATCCTTTCCTTTCAGTTATTCACTGCACAGCGCACTCGTTCAACGCGGTTCGATTTTCCCGCGGTTTCAATAGTAACGTTCCCGACGTTAATGTAGCAACGTTCCCGGGACAGGTAGGTTGCTAGTATATTGTACAACTATTCTGCCACAACTCCTCGTTGACCCTATAAATAAATAAACACATATTGTTAGGATTTTCTTTCGATATCTACCATCTTTGAGATAGCTGCGTTTAGCTCATTCTGAGTTCCCCGTGGTTTCAATAGTATAACATTCCCGACGTCAGTGTAGCGAAGTACCCTGGACAGGTAGGTTACTAATTGTATTGTACATCTACTCTTCCACGATTCTTTTTTGTATATATTTAAGTAACATTTTGAAGAGTATAATAAGCATTTCCCCAAATATTTTTTGGGGAAATATATACATTACACATAGCTGCGTTCAGCTCTTTTTTTATTCAAACATAATATTCCCGACGTAATGTATTGACGTGCCTGGGAAAGGCGTTGTATTATATATTATACTGCTCCTTTCGAGAATAGTCGGCAAAACAACAACATTGTGCTGTATATCGCTCGAATAGAATAGTATAACTAGATTATGCATATACGGTACCTTGACCGTTATAGAAAAGGTGTTTTGTGTAAAGAGATTTCTCTCTCCCCCCCCCCCCCCCCCCCCCTCCCCCTCCCCATTCAAAGCAACAAAGCACCCCATCGCGAAATTATTAAATTGCAATTGTTCATCAAAAGCAATAACTACTTCAATTTAAAGTATGAACAATGTTGAGGCTAACATTTGAACTTACGAACCATGGACTTTTGTTGATACCATGCAGGCGATGATGTTGACATTGATATGAAAAACATGGTAATTTGTTTAATAGACTTGTAATAGCCATACGTTCTTGATAATGATAGTGTATAATAAACTCAACATAATGATCAATCTTTTTCTTTCACAGAACCCGTGTACAATGTTGCTCTCGACCGGTAAGTATTAACGAATAGGTGTAATATAGAACTAATTTGGGGATAAGGGGAACTACCCCCCTTATGATTCTCCTTTAATTGTTGACCCCCCCCCCCCCCCCCCCCACCACCACTCCGGTGATGCTATATAAATGCAAAACATATTAATTAAAACATACATTCATTAGTTGAATTCGTTCAATTGATGAATACATACAAATTACATATTATTTTTGAATTTCCCTCCTTTTTTAAAGCGTATTTTGATGGTTCCGTAAACAAGGAGAATGAATTTGTCTGCAACCAAATCGTGCAGTGCTCCTGTCTCACCATCGGAATTTGTTCCACCACCATAAGGGTGCATTTCTGGAGTATTATTTCCATAAATAAAGATGTTTTTTTTTTTTTTTTTAGTACTAAGACTATTTGCCATTTGACATTGTCACTTGGGCCATCTGGAATTCGTTTTATTCTGGTTCAGATCACCCACCGGGATGCTCACCCGAAGGCCAACCACACTCTGCCACACGCGGACCGCTGGGAGGGTAGAAAATCGATGCAGACTTTAATTTGCATCCTAAATATCCCCATACTTTCACTTGAATAGAGGATATTTGTAGCCAGAAATCATAATAATCAGACCTTATATACTTCCCGGAATGTATATTTTTGTTTAAATCTCCGAAATATATATTGTCTCCTGCCGTGGCGTAGCTATTGGGGGCACGGGGCACGTGGCCCCAATAATTTGACAAAAAACAAAAAACACATATAAGTATAAAACTCCAGCGTGCATGTGTCCCTTAATAATTCACGTTTCCCCAAACACTTGGACCACGCTACCCCCCCCCCCCCCCCCACTTTCAGTGGCGTAGCGTGGTTAGACACATTGGTAGGGAGGGGGGCTTACCTTATGTAATTATTTTGTTTTGTATTGTGTTTATTTTATTTCAAATAATTATTCGGGGCAAGCCCCCCCCCCCCCCCCCCCCCTCCCCCCCCCGCCGGCGCTACGTCACCGGTCCCTGTTCTCCATATACACATTATGTCATCCATTAAATAGGAGGCGGTGGAACTATTTGTGTTCACGGTAGTTTAAAGATATAGAGTTCCACACGTCAATCCGCTTAAAGAGATTCTTGAGTATGGTTCTTTCTAAGAAAATGTTCTTTTGGGGAATTATTTTGTTTAAAATATATTTTGTAAGTAAATTTATTTTAGCTCATGAAAATGCTGAGACATTTGACGCTGGTCAGCGTAAAAATTGTCATATTATTTGAACGTAATAATATGTTAGCATATTGGGACGTGTATGTTGTCTGTCATTCTAGGTTTAATAAAACAAATGAATGTTACATTTATATACCACACTAGCATGTACTTACGTACGAACAATTTATGATTTGCAAAAGCCCGAATGTAATTTTAATCGTAGCACGAGAGACAAACTCGTTGTGACGTTGGCCTGTACGTGCAGACGATACACACAGTTGATTATTTTTTAAGGTGTGTCCAGAATTATCATTTTATCCAAGTTAACTGAGTAAAGTCCAAAATGTGCATGTTTTCCCCAAGTTTTCTTAGATAAGCTATTATATATTATCTGAGATGGCTGAGAGATTAAACATGATTTATTACCCATAGACGTGTACGCTTTCAATATTATATTCTGAGGGCTTTAACAGTGAGGACTTACAGCTTATGCCCTGCATATAAGTGTCAATTGTTTCTAATCATGTTTACAAACAAATAATCGAAATACATAGTTATTTCTACACCGAAAATGGATGACATTGTGGTTGATGATTTTCTAAAGAATTTGATGTGATGTTAAATTATCTTCTTTAAATATGAAGCGGCTGACCTCGACTAGGATATTAAGCTTTTGTTAGCTCTTCAAACTAAAATTGTGTCAACTTCAAACATAAGAGGAAACAATTTGTAAACGATGTCTAACAAAAATAATATATACAACAACATTCAATATGCCTTAATTACACTACAACGTTGTTTCGTGGGCGCAACACACATACATAATTATATACATTTGATTTAATTTAATGTAATGTTTTTATTTCGTTCTCTGTCACAGTGGCGGGTATGACTGGCTGTGGCATGCTGTTGATATTGATATTTATAGTTATGATGTCCCTACCTTTCGTCCGGTGAGTTTCTAGAAATTATTTACGTGTGTCTCTTTTTAATCGCTGGATAATAATTATATTAAAAATTATACTTGAAATGCTACATCAATCCACAGTATTTCTGGTAAAATTTTTGACATTTATCTGTATTTGCCATGAGATTTAAAGACACTGTTATTTGTAGGCATATACATTCATTCTAGTTATAAAAAAAAACAAGTTATGTATATAACAATAATGAAATGTATTCTAATAGTATATATTTCTATATTTGTATATTCTTTACTCTATTTTGTTTATTCGATCTATTTCTTATTTTCAGTCGAGAGCGGCACAATTGGTTTTGGATGTCCCACCACGCTTTCTTTCTGTTTTACATCCTACTTATCTGTCATCCTCTTGGGTAAGTTTATCGATATCATTCGATATGATATTATAAATCGCATTACAAATGTAAATACTGAAGCTTTTCGTCTTGCATTTATCAGTATTTCGCAAAAATATAATAATATGACTGTGTTAATGCGAATTTCGAGTGCAGGATGTCCATATCAACGCGATATTAATATTCAATATTATCAATCATATAGTAATTTTCATTATAAACAACAAAATGTTTCTTATTCTCAGTACAAATGGAATCAGTATTATGGCACCAAAATGTATATTTATTTGTAATTCCAAATATCAAGCTTTCTTAGAAATGGACCGTCGCATTATATAAAACATTACAAAATGTATATAGAGACATTTTAATTGCAGGGGACGAGAAATATTAGGGGTTAGTTCAGGAAGTATATAGGGTTGGTTCTCATTGTAAGCAATTTTGGTATACATTCCTAATACATAGAACACATTTCCGCTATTCATCCCAAGTAACTGACAGACGTAGAATTAGGTAATACATGTATATAAAATCTATACGTGTTCAATATTTAGTGCACGTAATATTGTACCAAATACGACCATAAGAGTCTCTTTCTCCCTTTATACTGATGGTCGGCTGTATGATACACATGCATTGCATGCCGTATAATTATCAACAAAAAGGAAAGTGTTCCCGCCTATAATTGCGAGGAATGAAAAAGTTGTAAACATATGGACTGTAGGGACTTTGTTTGGATCAAATTGAACTTGTTCGTTAGTTGTATAGTTCGGGTAGTCTTGTGCATGTATATTGAGGTCACTGAAAGGTTACATTCAAGTTTGGGGACAAAATCTCGACTTGTAAAATAGAGCGGGGTGATATATAAATAATAATCGGGTTGTGTTTGTATGGTTAGGGATAGTATCAATATGTATATAGTGTTTTTCTTACAGTCAATGTACTGTGTGTCTAATCTATAATGTGTTTTGTATACATTTTAAACTATCTTGTTTATGATGTATTTATTATCCATGAGTTTGTCTTCCTCATGTGTTATATTATATTACATCATATTAATATATATTGGCCCCGTTGAAGAAAGAGATACAATTGATTGTAAGTTATAATTAATGTAAGTTAGAGAATCTGATTGGTAAAGTTTCTGACTTACAATCAATTGAAACTTATAATCGAATGTGTCTCTTTCTGCAACGGGACCCATATCATATCATGTATTTTTATATTATATTTATTTCAGGGGTATTCTGAAAGAGCAGTGCAACACTGATAGTCACATTCCTGGCTGTGTATTTCCGGACGAACCGCAAGCTGAGCCGATGTCCACGAAAGATTCGAACCCGAGACCTGAATATTTGAAAATGATGCCGCGAGCCGAACCTCAGCCCATGGCTTTCAATCGGACCATCTGTCGAGAAAAACCTGTCTTCATAGCGCATACATCTCACGTAAGGCATCGATTGTTCAGTGGTCGCCAATAATTTGACAAAAACAATTTCAAATTGTTTATACAATTAAAAAAAAGTGTAAATAATTTTAGAGTGCCCTCCAATAATTCCCGTATACCCCTCCCCGATTCGGTCAGATAACGCTACGCCACTGACAATGTTAATAATATATTCGAAACTCATTATAACGAACTATTTTGGTCCTGTGAAACGTAATTAAAAGTAATTATTATTATTATATGAAAAGTAATTATCATTATTATCAGGGCTGTTTATTATACAACAATAACGATATTTTTTCTTATTTTGTATAAACATTATAGTGTCCTGTTTTGAGACGGAATCATGTTTTACAACTTTAAAAGATACTATTGTTCACCTCCTTCATACTGTTAGCCCCGGAGTTAGCCCTATGTTTTCAAGAACACTCCCTCTCTTAAAATTAAATAGGTTTAGTCACAATTATATTATGTTATATATGAATGGTATTTGTAGCCTCTTCTCTAATGTGTTTCGTCAGAATATTTGTAGGAAAAACATAGTTTAATGATATCTAATGAAAATATATTTAAAGAATATGGAAAATACTGCTGAAAACTGCTTGTCTACTAAAAAATCGCCAATGTGGTAAAATGAGAGTCGTATACAGCCTAGCTTTCGATCCTAGCAGAATCTTCGTCAGGGCACAAATGACAGTTACTACAGAAAAAACACAGAATATATACCAACATAAACACATGTATGGAAGGGGGGCTGGAAAGAGGAAAGTAGGCGGAGACACAAAACAATGAAAGCAACTGTGAGTGGGTGAGTGTCAGGACTGCTTGACCAATCAGGTCAAACAGGCATGGGTGGGTCCTTAAGTGGCTGCAGTCAAAGAAAATGTGATGAGAGTGTAAGGCTTAGAGAAGAATAGAGGTAGGGAGGATCAAAGAAATAAATCAAGAATTGGAAAGAGACATGTGAACAAAAGACAGTTGATGAGGTGTAGGAGTGCACTGGGGCACTGAGAGGGGAGGAACAATAGAGGGGATTATGAGTGTGGGGGATGGGAGCGAGAGGATTAGGACAAAGAAAGTGAAGTGAAGTGTGTTGCAGGATCGGATGAATAGGATAGGCGAGTTCAAAGGAGAGAGTGGAAAGGATGAGGACCCAGTAGGTGATGATATAGACAAATGAATGGGACAGGGAGTGTAAAAGAGATAGTGAACAAAAGGAAGCCTAAATCGTAGGTGATCAGAGGGAAGGTGGAGAGACAAATGAGGGTGGAACAATATGATAAAAAAAAAAACTATGTATGATGAGAATGTGGATGTATATGAATAAGCCCATGTCTATGGACAGTGTACCTATAGAGAGAAATAAAATGCAAAAAGTATAACATATAAATAAACTAACATGATTATGTGTATGAATGGTGACAGTGTATATAATGTGATCTCAAAGGAAACTAAAATGGGAAATAAGAATATGAATGGTATGTGGAACAAAGTAAAGTATCGATAGGGGGGGGGGGGGGGGGTGAAAACAAACAAATGATGGTGCAGACAAACAAAATATATTTAAACATAATGATAAGAATGTTTACTTCTATAATCTTACTTGTAGACGTGGCGGTTTTTGCTGGTCCCCGCGGTTCTTTACTTATTAGAGCGGTCGTGGAGATGGATCATATCTCGTCGATTTGTCACCATCGAAAAGTTGAGACTACACCCAGGTGACATCATGGAGTTACATCTCTACGTCAGCGGGTTTAAAGCAAAGCCAGGCCAGGTTTGTGTTTCTAATTGATTGATGTTTGATTGTTTGTTTTTTCTTCTGCTATGGTTGTTTTTTTGTTTGTCTGTTTGTTTGTTTGTTTGTTTTGTTTTGTTTTGTTCGATTTATTAATTTATTCAATTATTGATTTCATTTATGATTGTTAGTCTGTTTGCTTGTTTGTTTTTGTGTTCGATTAATACATTCATTCAATTATTGATAGAATGTATGATTGTCAGTCTTGTTGATGTTTGTTTGTTTATTTGTTTGATCGATTGTTTGTTTGTTTAAAGTCCTTCCCGTGCCAATTTTGGCACATAAGGCGGCGCCTATTTCCGATTCATTAGCACTAGGCCACACGTCTACTAAATGTAGCGAAAGCTACAGAAGGGGGCCAGTCCTCTGTTAACTGGTGTGATTAACTTTCCCTTCTCCATTCTATAAATGCCGAGCGCCTGGCTAGAAGGCAGAAGGTACCATTTTAAAAGTCTTTGGTATGACCCGGTCTGGATTAGAACCCGGGACCTACCGTGCATGAGGCGGAAACTCTAACCACTAGGCCACCATGCTCGGTTTCATAGAGATATAGATACATTAATTACTTTTTGTTTATTTTTGTTTTAATTTCAGTTTGTACTTCTCAGCTGTCCCGCGATATCACATTTAGAATGGCATCCTTTCACACTGACCTCGGTAAGTTCATGTGTTACTATTGTATCCATTATTACCCAGGATCGGAATTATCAATTTTTTTTTCAATTTGCAATTGTACTTTCGTTTCCAACAAAATATACATAGCACTTACAATCATTTACAAGAATAAGGGAATCCATAACGGAAACAGAGGGGTCCACTAAAAAGCAATGCTTGTAAAATCATCAGCATAATTTATGCAAAAGGCAACGCATGGGCATGGCCATGTCCGAGTTTACATTTCTATACTTTCTTTATGCGTCCTTCAGGTATGAACTGAAAAGGGTCTGGATTTATTATTTATGTTAATTCCCTACGCTTTGTACAAGCTCTCGTTTCTTAACATCGTAAACATTACTCAAGGCCAAACATTTGACTGTTTGACCGAGGACAACATTTCAGTATTACTTGAGTATAGAATAAGAATATGGGATATTATGCATATATAATAATACATTCTAACAGCAATTATACATGTCTGTGATAATGTGATTGTGTTTCTTTCCCATAGTGCCCATCTGCATCTGAGGCGACCTTCGGCCTTCACATCAAAGTATGCGGCGATTGGACAGGTACTCATTTGCATAATTCTGGTAGTATAGCTTAAAGGGCATCAAGCGTGGGGATGCTACACAGCGGGTCGCCATTTTGAACTAGGCTAGTTTGCGCGCACCGCATGACACTGAGCTAACGTGCATTACGCACCGCGCGCAACGCGTACGCAAGATGGCGCCGCGCATCTGATTCGACGAATCTGAACTACCTTTAATACTTAGCAGTATATAGTAGTATGTACATGAATAACACTTTTGTAATAAAATAAAAAATTGTTCATGTTTTGGAGCATAATGAATTTTGTTTGTTAGCATTCCTTTATAAATGTATATAAATTTAATAGTAATCATTTGTTATTATAAAGACATTGTAAAGTGTCAATTGTATGCTTCGCTTATTACATTTTTGTTTAATTATTACTGAATTAATGGATACAAAACAATACAATTTCTGATTACAATTATTGTGATTTTAATGGCTCCCATTTTTTTCAATAACATGGAGGGATTATCCTTTTTATTGGCAACTACAAGCGTATACGTAAAGTAATACGTCAGCAATTCATTAACACAATTTAATCAATTGTTAATAAATCGAGTGATATTCTATTAGTATGGTATCTGCAAGATTACCATGTTTAACATACAATTACCAATAAATAATGTAAGTAATGCCTAATTGTGTATTTATTTCCAGATTCTCTTCGACGGTTGCTTAGCGACGAACTAAAACAAACGAAGGATGAAGATCCGTACAAAGAATTACCCAGGTAGTTGATTTACAATCATTTTTCACTTATATTATGTGGCTTATTTTGAAATATTATCAAAATCTATGAATAATTCCTTAAAAATGGTAATAATAATAAAAGGATGATAAACATTAATGATGAGAAATAATGATTTTACATCGATGTTTTACAGCAAACTTGTTACTTTTTTTTCTTAAAAAAAAACTAATTCCACTCTTCTTAGACGTGATAGATAAATTATTGAAGACGACTCATTATAATGCACCATGTTCATCATGTTAGTTGGCAGACCAGCTAAAATGCTCTCGATGGAGTCGACAAGTGCAGTTCTCATGAATAAAATCATGGGGGCGTATTCTGAAAACGATTTAAAGTTCAAATGTATTGTATCTACTTCATAATATCTACGTCACTAAAATATATTTTAGAAAAATCGCTATTTTCTTAAGTACAGTTTCAGAATACCGATTTGGCTAAACAAAATTTATTGGCGTAGATACAATAAATTTTAGCTTTAAATCGTTTTTAGAATACACCCCCTGCTTTACCCCTTCACTTTGATTTTTGTTTAAATAAATAAAGCTCTAATATTTAGTTGTGTTACTTATAATTTGTCTTTTGATAAAGATTGTGCAAGGGTCGAAAGTGCGTGCACCATTCGACTTATACGTGTATCTTATTTCATTTACCTCATTTTTAAAGCGGATAAGTAGTTTCCAGTAGTTTTTTTCCTCGACCGGGATAGTAATTGGTTTGCACACCAGTCATGACAATATTTTTCATTTTCGTCGTTTATTATCGTTATTATACTACAGATTACATATTGCTGGTCCGTTCGGCAGTCCGAGTCAAGATGTACTCAAGTATAGAGTCAGTGTTTGTATAGCAGGAGGGGTCGGAGTCACTCCATTCGCCGCTATGTTGCATCACCTTTCGTAAGCTATTTTATAATGATCTTTTAACTCTTACTTTGTTTGTGGTTTATAATTGTACAAATCCACACCACAAAGAAATCCACACGGTGCTCTTTAGTTATTTAGTTATTATTATACTTGGCTAATTGTTATGGTTAATTGGTTATATAATTATGTTAATCGAGAAATCAATGGGTGTGCAAATGTACTAATTTTCCTATCATTTGTAAAAATACATATAATGTTTATTATGTAGTTATAATTGTGATTATAAATCTAGTATCTATGTATGTATAACATACTGTCATGTCTTACATAATGTAGTACATCATTATGTTCATGAAATTTTAATTTTTCGTAACAAATTACTCCAACGTAAAGTAGTTGTAATATTAGTAACATATATCATGAATCGACATCAATTGTACTTTCGCATCGTTTCACCTTATAAAACGTTACAGTACACAACAAAACGCAGCACCCTTCTTACTTAGTATTTCGTTTTTTAATCTTATTTTACAGAACTTTAGAGGCTGACGATCTATCGCGATTAAAACTTTCGCGGCTTTATTTCGTGTGGATTTGTCGCGAGGATAGCCATTTCCAATGGCTGAGTGAACAGATAAATGCTCTCAAATACAAGGTAAGATGAAATTGATTGTATTTTTTGTAGGGGGGGGGGGTGTAATATGATTACATGTTACATGGCGACATTTTTGACAGCGATACACATCTATGTTGTTAAAATCGTTTTAAAGTTGTACTATAGCAACGAATTATAAAAGATACCACTTACCAGCTGCATGTCCCCCTTCCTTGATCTATCACAACACGTGTGTTTTACTGACATATGAAATAATTCTGATGATAATGACAAGGGCATTATTAACCCACTCAGGACTGGTCCCGGAAACATTCGGGCTTTGGTCTATTTAGAAAGCATGTTATGTCCAAATCAAAACAGTATGAACATGTTAATACTGAAAATGATGTGAAATGTAATAGGATGAGATGTATCATTTGTAAAGGGATAGTTGAGTTCTGGTAGAAAGAGTACAGTTTTAGTCAAACTGAATTTTAGTAACCAAAACATGCACCATTACATTACAAACTAATAATTATAACTCCATCATGCTCAAAAGGAATACAACAATTACAAACGACTAAGTAAAAAGCCTGTTATGCATTTGTTTAAACCATTTTAAATGACATATTGTGCATGTGATGTTTTCTTTAAATAGTGATTAGATAGAGAGATAATCAACAACTATCTAAAAACCTCTTTTGAACATTTTTGAAAAGAGGAAGCATTTTAAAACGAATTTCAACGGCTGGTTCAAAATTCTCTAATAAACCTGGGGCCCCAGCTTTATTACAAATTGTTATATTTTTGGATATTTCGGCTGTCTCTGAACCGATTTTGATCAAACAAAGATGATTTTATTATTTAAATATTATGCTCTTTCAAATTTTACACTCAATTTGTCATTACCTCACAAAAAGAATAAGTAGTCTAGCGCCCTCTCTACCAAAACTCAACTATCCCTTTAAGCACTAAGCTTTTATATAATAACGTTACAAAATAATTAAACTATTCGCAGGTGTGGCGCATGAACAATTCTCAATTTTCTCAACCTAAACCATCGACTTCTTTCGGTATTACCAATTTACATGATGACTGTGATACATAAACCTTCTCATGATGATATCAAACAATTATGTTTCGAAACAATAACTCTTTGAAATTTGTCTTTGTTTCACAGCTTTGGCAAATGAATAAGCCCGACTTTCTCAATCTGCGTCTATACACAACCGGCACGTCACGTGACACGTGTCGACGGGATGGCGGGAAAGGGTCTGTAATGACGTCACTGTGCTGCCAAGTAACCGGAGGCAGGCCGAACCTGGCAGACATTTTGAATGACGTCACTCTCTGTAACACGGGGTAAGACAAAAAGTTGTAAGGCTCTGTTACCTCTTACTTTTAGAAATGCTGTCAAGTGTTTATTTATCTAAATTGGTTCTCAACTTCTACCCGTTAAACACAAATTGGCATATGACTGGAAGTCACCTTGATCATTAAAATGACAAGATACAGTACAACTATAGACAACTGTAATGTTAAACAAAGAGAACGCATCATTTTGAACTTTTTTAATATTTGTTTTTGTTTTTCTGTTTTTGGTCTGAATATTATACAGATTTCAGCTGTGTAAAAGTCGATTTGTTATTAGGCTAACACTTCTTTAAAATAAAATCGATAATAGGACTATGCATGGTGCCAATCTAAAGAATCTAAACATTCCTTTCATGATCATACGTATTTTGTACGAAACTTATTAATGTGAACGTAATTTTTTACTTACAAAAATAATTTCCCTCTGTTCCTTCGCAGGCAAGATATAGGTGTGTTCGTCTGTGGACCGAGGAAGCTTTCCACAAAGGTGCAACGATTATGTAATCGCCAGAACGGGAATAAAGCAAGACTGCACTTCAATAAGGAGAGTTTTAGTTGATGCATGGATTTCTCCTTTGCCTGTGTGATGCCAACTTGACATTGACAATTATAAAGCCCACCGCACACTACACGATCCGACCCGATCCGACGAACAATTGAGTATCTGAACTAAAGCCATGCGCGCGTATTACAGGCATGTAGTTTTGTTCAGATACTCAATCGTTCGTCGGATCGGGTCGGATCGTATAGTGTGCGGTGGGCTTAAGTCATTTGAGGATGGAGAGGATTTAAAGACAGTTGACCGTCGTCACCTTCTCTGTATTGTGGCCGGACAAATTTTAGTTATTTATTTGATAAAGAGGAGGTAATGAGGAGAGATTACGACTGATGTTAAAATTCTCATTTGAATGATGGGAGATGCCAACTTTGACATTGACAATTATTAGTCTTTTGAGGAGAAAGGGGTTATGTCACCTTCTCTGTATTGTTGCCGGACACATCTTAGTTATTTATTTGATAAAGAGGAGATATTTAGGAGAGATTACGACTGATGTTACATTTCTCATTTGAATGATGGGAGATGCAAAAGAAGAGCGTCATGGACATTTTTTCAGGAACTTTGTCGTTTGGTATTGATTTCGCGGAGAGAGGAGAATTTGAGATATAATGTTGATAATATTGACCTGATAAAGCAATTAAATAATGGTTATCTATTTCATATTTAGGAGAATAATGACTGATTTTACATATCTCCATTGTCTTGGAGAAGCAAAAGATGAGCGTTATGGACATATTTTTCAAGAAATTTGTATTTTGAAATTGATTTCTGTGGAGAAAGGATGAGAACTTTATAGATATACAGTGCCCAATACGTGACAGACTAATAGTTATTTATTTTGATACATTGGGGAGACATAGTGGGGGTATGTGACTGATGTGATATCTTTCATCGATTGTGAAAAACGTAACCGGAGCAACATGGAAATATATTCAAGAATAGAATGTGACATAGAAATATTTTCAAGGACGTTGTCGTTGAAAATCGGCAGATAGCGAGAGAACTGAATGAGAAAGATGTACTTTTATTATGCCGATCTGTAGTAAAGAGACATGCGATCATTATTAATTTTAATAAACAGAGATATACCTATGGATCACTGATGATGTGACTGCGAGAGGCAAACGTAAAGCCCGGCGCAGACAGAGCCAACTCGACCCGATCCGACGGGTTTTCAGTTGGGTCGTCTCTGTGTGCGTTGCCTCACGACTCCGATTTTGCCAGCCGGAAGCCAATCGGGCCCGATTCAACATTTTGAATCGACCGCGACTGAATCGGACCGACTGTGGTTTTTAGTCGGGTCGGGTCGGATCGGATCGAGTCGGATCTGCGCCGGGCTCTTTGTGGAAGAAGGAAAGAAAAGTAGAGATGCAATGATTGTAACACGCTGAACACATACAGTGACTGGACTGACCAATGAAATCATAGTTATTATTTGATACTGTATATTGTGTAGTAATTATTTATTAATGTTTATATTGATAGCGTTATGGAAACAATGACGTTATGGATTTTGAGTGGCAATGTTGAATATTTTAAGATCTTGTGAGGAAACTTTTAAGGGAGATATATAGTTTATAATACAAGGATAGTGAACAGGTGAAAGGAGTGGCGTAGCGACGGGGGGAGGGGGTGGGGTGGGCATGTGCCTCCCAATAACTTGAAGAAGAAAAAAATGGAAACATGAGAGGACATTTTTTTTTTAAACAAAGAAATACATAAGGTGTGCCCCCCTTTCATTTTGCGTATCCCCCCTCCCCCCCCCCCCCCCCCCCCAATCGTTCCGACCACACTACGCCACTGGGTGAAAGGTAAACTCAATTTAATACTGAATTGATAATATACAAACTGGAGATGTTTTGGACAGCCTCGTTGAAATATTGTTAAGGACATTATTGATGGAAACGTTTGAATTTCGAGTAGGAAGAGGGCATACAGTTGATGATAAATAATGATGGCAACCAAAAATACATTATATTATTTCTATTTATGTTAAAAAGGGAGATATTTTGTGGATGTGCTATATGAAGAGATTGAGAAATTAATCTGGCTGTGTGCCTTATGAATCAGTAATTGTATATTATATTTATTTCTATGCTATGTATCTATCCTATGTCAATTATTTAAACATTTGTCCTTAAATTAATGGTGCTAAAAACGGTGCTAACACGCATTCGCATTCGCTAACATGCATTGGCTATACTAAAGTGGAAAACAAGTTGTTGTATACATTTATACGCCCACTGCAAGATAATGTAAAATAAGCCAAAATCCTTGTTTATAAACAAGGCAACAATACATGTTCAACTACTAACCTAGTTCTATTACCTCAAGTCTTATGTTACCGTACAGTTGTTTTATTCATGTATGTAATATTCAGAAAACTTAAATACATATACTAACTACTACACATTATATTCACGAGATCTCTGGTATTTGTTCTTTAATTTGCACAGACGTTTTTTTTTAATAATGAAGTTGATGTGTTGTGTGTGAATTGCATGACTGACACCATTGTAAGCAACTCTGTACTCTGTGCAGTTCTCCAGACTGGATAAGATGAAATAATTGTGACGTGGGCGTACACCTTGTAATACAACCTAGGACAGTAAATAAGAAAAGTGATTTCCATAGCCTATACGTTAACGTCATTAAAGCATTTACCCCCCCCCCCCCCCCCCCCCCAACTCTCCCCGTCCCCCTCCCCCAGTTGGACTCAGCCCCCGGATTCAGAATGTGTTCTCTCTTCTTTTCTTGTGCTTATGTCGGCCAGTGAGAAGAACCATTATTCTGATTGTCGCCCAGAAGTACAGGGCCCTTCCTTCTTAATTTTTTCCCCCCTAAATTATCGAAAAACAGTACAATGTGGGACCCATCTTATATTCCAACGATATATTCATGGATATTTCAAACGTTTTTGAACCTATTTTGATCAAACCAAACTAATTATGTACATTATTTAAAAATCGTACACCTTTTTCCGAACACTTTCTCACACAAAAAAAAGATTTGTTTATAAGAGGCATTGCGTCACTGATTAAATTAATACGTGCAGCCTGTATAGGTCAGAGTCCCGTCAGAGTTCTGTGATTATTGGTTAAAAATAAGCGCCATCTCCTGTTAGCGTTTGTAGATACATGTAGTTTTGTCGGAGATAATCAACTTCCTCGTAAAAGTTTGTAGATAGATAGATAGGTCACAGTGTAAATAATGTTGACAGTTCTGCACGGACATTCCGTTTTCAGTGAACGAATCCCGGAACGAATTTTCCATGACTGTCGTATGTGTACATCGATATTATTCACGTCTACTTATATTTCTTGCTGTGTGTATGGCCAGCGAGGTAGCTAGAGAACTGATATAAATCAGTATTGTTGCATGGTAACGTTCGGGTAAGTTGTAAAAAATATATATTTCAGCCGTGATAATCAACACTGTTCATTACAATTTCAATTCCTAAATTCTGTATTTCGTTTCAATTGCTTCACTAGTAGTCATACACATCCTAACTCGTTGTTATAAGAATTATGTTTGATGTTTAAGTTATTTTAAGAGACAATAATTTTCCCCGTATAACTTGTTACCATATATTATAGTAGTAGTCTGCTAACATTTGACTGCGTTGTGTGATAGGTCATGTATGAAGTTCAGGAATGCAATATTAATAATAATGTTTCCGATTTATATAGCGCCTATTATATAGCGCTTTACATTATTACCTCATATGATTAGTCTACAGTGGTAATAAACACGATCAAGGCCTAAAGTATATAATTGTACTGAATATATACCGCATGCCAATTTTGGCACATTTGCATTGCCCCAAAATTGTATATTGTAGCAATTAAGATTCAATCATTATTATGCAGAGGAAGTTATGCCCATATCAGGGTCAGCCTATATACGAGAAATTCACAATATGATTTAAAAAATGATAAAATGTGTTCTTCTCCACTCGGTTTCTATCAGTATGGTTAGGATTAGGCAGTGGCGTAGCTACGGAGTGGGGAGGCCGGGGGGGGGGGGGGGTACCCCCAATAATTTGACAAAAACAATACAAACAAAAGGGCAAACATCTTTGCAAACATAAAGAAATACATAAGGTGTGCCCCAATCATTCACGTGCCACCCCCCCCCCCCCCCCTCAATAATCAGTTCGACCACGCTTTACGCCACTGGGATTAGGGTAGTGTTAGGGTTCTGATAAGGGTTTATAACAATCGGCCTTGGTTAATGAGAAATAAATATTTTCAATTTCAATTTACTCTTGCTTCCAACAAAACATTACAAATTAATTATAATAAGTTTTAAAAAATAGAGATATACATATTGGAAACAAAATAGGTAAGTTGCACCAATCATTTTTTGTTCAAATACCATAACGCTATATTGGATACCTCAAATCGTAGAGCATAATTATATGGAGACAGGCTACGGGAAGCCTGCATAATTATCTAAACAGACTTCCGCCCCGGATATGAACCAGAAATAGTGCTCTGGAACAGTAATGTAGCTACCATACGGGGTGTATGTGTGTTTGGAGGCGAGAGGGGAGGGGGTGCAATTGCCTTCGAGGTAACTTGCCGCTTGAAAAAATATAGAAATACAAAGAGCGTGCCCCCTCCCCATCCATTTTGTCGGACCACACTTCGTATAGGGGGTGAGATAAGAGCCCCCCCCCCCCCCCCCCCGATTTGCTTTGGATTTTCCCTGTTGAGCTGTATTCATGGTATTAGGAAATTCGAACCAATGTAATGGAATCACTTGTGTATCTTAATTATCGCTATGTGTCTTCAGTTTTGCCCTGTTCTCGTTATTTCTAATTCTGTTACGTGGGTTGTATTCGCTGTTTGATTATGCTTTCCCATTAAATTCTATGAGTAAAACCAAATTATTATATAGACATCAATGATGTCCGGTCGAATCAGGATGGTAAACAGCATTAAGATCACCCCTGATATAACAGCTCAATTCATTTTGCTCAAACCACCAGTAAAGTGGTATGTCCCTTTTGTCACCCCCCCCCCCCCCCCATTAAATTAATATTATGTTCCCCTATTTACCCCCCCCCCCCCCCCCCCCCCCACACACACACACGATCTTTAGTGGCTGGCTATGCCACTGGTCCATGCACATGCACACATAAGCGAACACAGAAACATACACACACATTCAAACAAACACAAACACACAGACAGACAAACAAACATAAACACACACACACACACACACGCACCCACAAACAATCACACACACACATTGCTACTACATTCAGTTCACTTCATAATAGCCAGAAAGAAAATGGCCCGAGCTACCAATTGGGTGAACGCGAATAGTGATCGATACAAACACGCAGCACGAGCATTGGAAAGAGTTTCCGGGAATTAACACTGTCATGGTCATTATATTGTTGTATGTTATACTAATAATACACTGTCTAGAGTGCATTGTGTAAATTCATTGCACTCGAGGCTATGTTATCTGTGCGATGTGCACGAGGCAACGCCGAGTGCGCATGCGCACAGCTAACTTAGCCGAGAGTCCATGCATTTACACAATGTACGATAATAAGACTGTTGTATTATTAGTTTTATAAAACTAAGCTCAACCACGGATTGTTTCATTTTGCTGGATTATTGAAAACAGACTCGCCACAATTAGTAACCCAGTCTATCTACTCTCTAGAGTGTGAATTTGTTAAGGAATTTACAAAATTAATCATCACTTCTGCACTCGCTTCACTGAATTTGACTCTGCAGCTCAGCAGATCAATCACAGTCGCCGAAAATCAGAAAATTTTCTTGTTAAAAGTGAGAATTATCAAAGAATTGTATGCATTCCCATTCCAAGACTTCCCAATATCAAACCACATACCATATAATTTACGAAATTGCACACATTTATTTACTACAGAACAGATAATTTACAAAATGAAGCAATTTCCATCATATTTTTATCACTTTCGCAAGATCGGCTTCGATCGAACTATGTAAACAAGCATTGTGACGTCACAGCCGTGCAAAAAGTTGCGCAACCAAAACGAGTAATGCATGGGGTTGCACCCTGTTTTGCACGGTCGTGCATGTTTGTGGAAATTTAATGAATAGTCACGTGACAGGATTTAACCAATCACGTTACTGAATTTGCCAGAGCTGTTTTATAATAGTCTGTAGTCCGCAGGCTCATTGTCATGTAATAAAACTGAAAAGTAATGTCAAACAAAACATAAAGGAATTAACATTTGTTGTACTTTTTTACGTATTTCAGAGAAAATGGCGTCCGGGTTCTGTCGAGCCGATGACGCAACTTGCGAAGGATGTAAGAACGATGGTAAACCCCATGTCACGTACCGCGTCGAGGTCAAGCAGAAACTGTGTGACGACTGCGCCCACGACCACCAAGGCGTCATCAAGGGGGCCGGCAATTCCACGTGGTTCTGCGACAAGCACCGCGGTGATCGGGCGAAGATATACTGCTCAACGCACTCCACCGTCATTTGCGAAGCGTGTGCCATCATGTCTCACCAAGGTGGCTGTAACCTGACAGAGGTTGGTGACGCCTTGAAGGAGAAGAGAGAACAGCTGTCCGGCCTCCTGAAGCTCGCCCAAGAGAGGGAGCACGAGCTGAATGAACACACTGCTTTGATGGCTGACCGGGTGGCCAAGATACAAGGCATGAAGGAGAAGGAAAAACTGAAACTAAAAGCGGCTCACGAAGAAGAAATAAGAAAGTTGAATAATAAGTATGAGAGCTTGACGGAAGAGCTAGATGCGAGGTTCTGTAGAATCGATGACATAGTGGAGAAACTGACGTCTCCTGCAAATGCATCCGCCCAGATACTCGCTGTGCTACGTACTCAGGCGGGGAAACTCGCCATCGATGATGACCAGTTACTGAAAGATAGCAGCCCTATATCGAAAGCAGTTTCGTCATGTGTCGACTACGATCTCAAGAAAATCGACAAGAGCATTCTGGACACTACTGCCATCGCGGAGAAGGTCCGGTTTGGTAGACGAGACGGGGGTCGCATAGGACAAATCGAGGTGCCCGTGGAAGAGTGGAAACATGAGACGGAGTTCCGCACGGGAATAGTTGGACGATGTGCCATCGCCATGGGACACGTCGGCCCGGACGACGTTGTCATCAAGAACGATGACGACCATGTCGTATATATGGTGAACCTGAAGAACAAGCGCAAAAAGAAAGTTGTCAAGAAAGACGACGGGTATGACATGTGGCAGTGCTCCTCCCTGAAAGATGGACGCATCGTCTTCGGTACATGCGATGGAGAGGTCGTCTTCCTTGACCAATCACAGAAGCGGTCGGAAGCTATCAACGTCTTCCAAGACTCCAACGCTCCTATATTCGTGTCCGCAAATGACGATGGCATGGTGCTAGCTACGGCTCTCGGTGCGTCAACCATCAAGGTGCTTCACCCGGATACCGGGGTAACCGTCAAAGAGATTGTCCGGGACTACCCTATATACGGTTTGCACTGTCTCTCCTCTGGCCGTAGCGTTATCCTCACAGAGTGCGTCGAGGGTATCGACGTGTGCGTGATAAACGGAGAAGGTGCGACCATCTCATCCAGCCACCTCCACGGTGAAGGGGTCAAGGGTCTGACCGTTGACCGGTCCAGTGACCTCATCTACTGCTTGATCTGGGACCGGGACCGAGACGACTACGCGGTCGATGTGATGTCCGCAGCGGGCGATGTGATGGCTAAGAGGGTGGTGAGATGCGAGCCTTCCTTCTACACCCCGACCTGCATCATGCCAGAGCCGGGCAAGCTGGTCATTCACTGTGATGGGAAGCTAGTCGTCTATCAGAAACTGACACAGGGATACGAAGAACTTCTCAGTAACATTACCGCATAATCACTTTCGTGATTCGTTCACTTCTGAACTTATCTGGGGTTGCCAAAAACACCACATTCCTAGCAAAACCATAATATAATGGAGCAAAATCAGCTCTCATTTTTGTTGCTAGCAGGAAGTATGTTATTCGGGCAAACGACGTCAGCCCCTATAAATATTTGGCCCATACACACATAGTTAATTGTCATGTACATGTGTTGACACATCGTTAATTTTTCGATGCATCACTGTTGACATGTTAATGAGGCAGGTCTGAGAAAAGTTTTCAGAAACTTTACCCATGACAATCATTCTTATTAAAGCCAAATTACAGTAATGGGAAACACCCCACACACACATATTTGACTGTTCGCTTTTATCACCGACCATGTGAAAAAATATATGTTTAACTAAATATATGGGATTATAAACATTTGGCCACGAAACCGCCTGTCAATTGATTCATTTGCAATCTATAAAAATATATTTGTTAAGTATTGTATGTTGCGCAACATTTAAAGGGATAGTTGAGTTTTGGTATAGAGGGCGCTACACAAAATAATTGTTTTGCGAGATAATGAAATACTGAATGTCAAATTTGAAAGAGCATACAATTTTAATGACAGAATAAACTTTATTTGATCAAAATCAGTTCAGAAACGGCTGAAATATTCATAAACATCACCATTTGTAATATTTGTGGGACCCCACAATTATTCGATAATTTTGAACCACCCGTTACAATTTGTTTTAAACGCTTCCTCTTTTCAAAAATGTACAAGAGAGGTTTTTAAATAGTTGTTGATCATCTCTCTCTCTAATCACTATTTCAACAAAACATCACATGCACAATATTTGATTTAAAATGGTTGAAACCAATGACTTTTTTTAGAAAGCGCCCTCTTGAGTTTTAACGGCTCTTTTTAAAAATGATAACAGGCTTTTTACTAAGTCGTTTGTAATTTGTTATTCCTTTCAAGCATGGTGGAGGTATAAATATAAGTTTGTAATACAATGGTGCAGGTTTTGGTTACTAAAATTCAGTTTTACCAAAACTTTACTCTCTTTACCAAAACTCAACTATGATGATATTATTTCTACCATGTTATTGAAAATTTATTGTAAATTTGTCATGTTTATGTCTCTAATAATTTTGTTTGTAATAATGATATTCATTATGAAGGACATTCCTCGTATTTCAATCGATCTTTATTCACGAAATCCAAACAATGTGACAAGAACGATGAATTCAGAACTGTCGCATAACTTGTAAACATTATGAACTTCCCCAAGAGAAGAGTATACTGCATACGCAATATATTTCGCGAGGGTTTTATTTTCGCGAATTTCGCGAATCACGCTAAAATATTGACACCAAACGCAGAGCAATGTATTGCATGCATTACTGCACTAGCATCTCTCTCAAGATAGTCATGAATGCGTGTTGGTAACAGCCGAACGCGATTTTAATCACTTGTGAAATTGTCAAGTCCCGATTCGCGAAAATCTATGTACGCGAAATATAATTATGTTGTATATATATACAGTATATATGGCGACGGTAATATAGGTTTTCCCGCTCAATTTCGCGATTGTGTCAATCGAATTGATAATAGGAGCAAACGAATTCGCGCGATTTGCGATCGCTGTACCAAAGCAGCATTCGAATTCGTAAATAGTCGTTCAAAATCACGTAGGAGCAAGTGAATTTGCACAAAGTGCATACCTTTTCATCAATGGTCATTCGAATTCGCGAAAGGCCGTTGACAGTTGGCTGCACATTCGCGAATTCGAATGACCATAAATGAACTTCTGTGTCTATTCACGAAAGCGTGTGCGTATGCATGAATTCGCATGCACTTATTCGGAATTTGGAAGACCGATACCAACGATTATGCGGCAACGCGCGAATTCGAATGACCCTAAATGAATTCGATTGAAAAAAGTGCAAAATTGAGCGGGAAAACCTATAATACATTGATCAAACGGTTGAGCGATAATCCTTCTTCATGTTCTTGGGAACACCACTCATCCAAGATGGTGAACATGCAACAATTGCAATAATTACAAAAGAAGCCTGAATAAAAAATGCGAAACTGTATAATGCGTTATATATTTTTTATTCAATTTCCCCTTAAGGTAACCATTATAATTATACAATTGAACATAACAAGACGAAGACAAAACTCGTTGACAATGATTATTATACCAGTATAAAGTCATGTACAGTAATCGGCTAATGTATAAACAGTCTGAATACTAATATATAGCGAGATTGAAATATTAAGTTACTAATTATATTTGATTTCAATGTAAACATACACCCATTGGCGGATCTACGGGGGGGGGGGGGGGGGGTTAGAGGGTTTAACCCCCCCCCCCCCCCCCCCCCTTGGGCTGCCAAGTGACACCCTCTACCAAAATAAACAAATAATTCGTTGCAAAATAGTTGATTTCCATGCATGCAAACCTGCACCGTCTACAAAATTAGCAAGGTTAGCAAACGCGTTAACAATATAATAACGGTATGTATAAACTAGAAATTGTGACACAGACATAAAATAAACCATATAAAGGGTAAGTGTCTATCGTGTTATTTAAGTAATATTACATGAGACAATAGCGCACCTTTTAAGAGTGTACAGCCTTTCAAAAAAAATAAGAGACCAAGCACTTTTTGATTATTTTTTTCGAAGTTTTCCGTTTTTTTTCTCCATTTTATAATATTTTAAAGAAAAATGATATATACCAGAATGGGTATAGGCAATGATGTGATACCTTCCACATGAAGGCAGAAAATATTATTTTCTGCCTTCAATTTGACTCAAAACCTGATTTTATACAAAGTGTATGTATTTTGTCCATTCCTTGTACATTAAAGGCATGGGTTTTATATACATTTTTAAAATACAAAGTGCAAAATTTGTTGATTTTGTTCATGTAAGTTGTGATTATACCATTAAAAGGTCTCTCCATTTAGTTCCTAATAGTGTTACTTGTATTAGTACTTTGATTCTTGGTGAGAGGTGCCGAGTGGCATTAAACTCTGTTGGAGAAGCAAATAATATCTGGATGCTGACTGCCTGTGCTTTAGCAGTATACCAAGATATACCAAGTATACCAACTGGTCTTACTTCTTTGATAAGAGCAATTGACTGCCACTTTACTCAAAGACATAAACAAGCCCCACACAAAATGGAAAACTTTTCTATGATATAAGCACTACAACAAAAAATTATACAATGTTCCACAATGCATTGAAAATATGTGTATAAAAACCCATACCTTTTTAAGGTAAAAATCCACGTAATTATTCATGAAATTTATGTTTTCTTCCAATTCAAGACATAAAATCTGTTGCAGGCATTCCTAATCCCATTGACTATACCCCGTTTGATATTTTATGAACTTTTGATTCTTTAAAATTCAATTAAAGTGACAAAAAAGTGTAAGCAATCTCAAAAATTGAGCAAAAATTGCTTGGTCTAATATAATGTTTCCAAGGCTGTATATACAATCATGTTAGCAACAACCACCACCAACATGACCAATGTTAAACTCGGCCTAATGGTAATAATAATTAAAAGCTAATTATAAACGGCTTTAGGTGTTTCGTTTCTATTCAGGGAGCGTGAAGAAATTATTATGGAGGGGATCTCCTGTTCTCCCTCCAACCCCATAAATAGGGGTCTAGGGGGATAGATTTGTTCTCCAAATGAGAAGCTGAATTAAGAGGGCCGTTGTGATAATTTCAAAGCCATTTTTAGTATTTACGATTGTGTTATAATATTACATTTCATATCGTTGAACTTGCTGATACAAAGGATACACCCGCACCTTTATTGATTGATATTTCAGGTATTTCTGCGCTGTATATACGCCTATAACTATACCTGCCAAATTATTTGCTGGAGTTTAACTCGCAGAAAAAATGTGTTTCTTCTATCATGGATAATTTTGTTACGGACTTGACGTCGAGCCCCTTTTCGTTGAGGAACTCCGCGATGCGATCCTCACCCCACAAGGTGCCAAGCCCGAGACTCCCCGGGAAGTTATAAGACACTGGTAGACAGTGGAACAAGCTGACGGTGTAGAAAACAGCTGAGATGGGACTGTCGATATTCTTCGTGACCTTGGAGTCGGCCGCGACCTCGATGATGGACGCGATGCCGTCCTGTTTCATCACTCGCTTCACCTCGTCGAGGATGAGGTCCGGGCGAGGCGCGTCGTGCAGTACGTTGAAGAAGAAGACGTAGTCGAAGGAAGCCGTCCACTCTCGGGGCATCTTGCACCCATCCACACTCACGTACTCGACGTTCGACAACTGACGCCTCTCGGCATCTTTCTTCGCAGATTCGATGTTTTCCTCGCGGATATCGAGGCCGACAAATTTAGAATTGGGAAAGTGCTCGGCGAGGAGAAGGGTAGCAAATCCACGGCCACAACCCACGTCCAGCATTCGAATGCCTTTCTCTATAATAAGGATAACAACATAATATATAGGAAAGTTAAAGGGGCATTCCCTCTTTTGCAAGCCAAATTTTAAAAGTTGCGAGGTTATTGTCTTATCTGAAAGAAAATGTCATTTAATAGCATGCCTGAACAAATTAGGGCTTGAAATCTCTTTTTCGTGGAGTTATAGACCTAAAACTAATAAACCGTCGTATGTATATTCACTCAGTGAGGAAGTTCGTACACGGATTACACGAAGTAACACAACGCTATGCGTGACCCCTCCGTGACCCGCGCTAGTTACGTGACCCGCGCACAAATAAGAATAACATGACCGCACACTAGGCAAAATAACCAAACCTCGCTTAAACTGACTACATGTAATTACATATTCTTCATTTTTGAGATTTTTTTTTCCGTGACATACCTTTACAAATGTCGGCTTCACAATACCTTTATACAAGAATTTGCTAAATCGGTTAAACTCTTTTATTGACCGATATATAGTCTGATGGAGGGACACATTCGTTTTTCATTCGTAGAATCCAAATTATAGGGCTGTTCGATCTGATTTTGTGTGTGTGTGTGTTTCATTCATCCCCATCCTTCAACTGGAAACTGTTCAGACGTTTTGTAAAAGAGGGACTGTCCCTTACACATAACGCGAAGCCTTTAGTTATTTACTTGCATCATAAGGACGGTGAAGCTGTACCGTGTTTTTGTTTCAAGCGTTACAATGATGTATATACACCCAAATCTTGCTGCATACCAAAATAGGTATTATTGAATATAAAAATTATCATTTTAGGCCGAGATTATGTCATATTCATGGTAAAATTAAACTTTTCGGGCCAAATTAGGTCATTTATGAAGTATACATGTATATTTTTTTTTTATTTGGGGGCCACCTTAACAGGTGAGGACCCCTTTTCTTGGCTCGTCAGGTGAAAACCTGCCCTGAGTTGCTATTGATGACAAAGTGAATTTATTACCCAACTTGGCTTGAATCTGCGGGATAGAAGGGATGAAATCTTGCAGCAGATAATCCTGGTACCACTGGATGCCATATCCTTCATCGACCTCGTTAAACGACTTTGAGATTGAGAGCGAGAGTCCTGATTGAGTAAGAACACAGAAATAATGGTTTTGAACTCTTGGAAATTATCAATTCGGTTAATGATGTATTCATTTTGTATTCATTCATCCATTAATTAATTTACTCATATATTCATTCATTGTTTGTTTTCATTTATTCATACATTCATTTATTTAATTGTTTTTTTATTTGCGAGGGAGCTAAGTGGCTGAGGAGATGTTTTCTTACTTGAAATTGTATCATTGGTGCATGCCTATAATACGAAATTTTACTTGATAATTATGTGTGCAAGCTATGAAATCAAACATACATTATGGGGGGAGGGGGGGGGGGGGGGGGGGCAATGCTCTCCAGTTTCAAATGTCTCCGTCTCCGTCTCCAGCCTCTTGAAGCCTATAATATATGTTACAATCCACACCGATAGCGCGATACACCAATTCATACCCCACTATAAAGCTGAGCCGTAAACGTGTAATGCTGATTAATAAGATCAAACATTACAAATAACATTTTATAGACCTATACAGCATCGAAATTTATGTTACAATAAAGCAATCTTGTGCATATTATATTAGATAGTGAATATGACATTTCTTTTGGTGTATATACGGTAGTATAACGATACCTCTGGGACCATCTTTCTTGATAGCTTCCAGCATCGGGTTGAAGACCTCTGACAAGATGGGAACACCCGTAGATAAGTTGGGCACCTGGTTCTCCTGAGTGCCCGGGGTGAAGCTTCTGGCTCGATGGGCAGGTAGGAGGTACTTCAACGTACTCGAGGAGTCCGCCTGGTCGACCTCTACAATGTCCACGATGCGCGCCGAGGCCATGGCGGCCAACCATTCCCGGACGTACCTTTTACAGATCGATTTTGTATTGGTATATTATAAAACGCGATAGTAAACAATAATCCAAAATAATGTTGCTTGTAAGTATCGGCTTCCATGATGGTGTAGTTAATACGTCTGGTTTGCGGTTGCACATGTGAGAGACGAGGATTGGAGAGTCCTGAGAAGGAATGTTGGTATTCTTTCTAGGATAGTCCTAAAAAGGACTGTTGGTATTCTTTCTTGAGCTTGTAGTTCTAGTAAGAGCTGCAGCGCCGGTATAGTTATTGTAAGGAGAGGGTGGGTGGTATATGAGGGGCTCGACGCCTCGAACAGGTTGGCTGTCCGTCGTCATTCCTGTTTTTAGGACAATCCTAGAAAGAATACCAACAGTCATTCTCAGAACTCTCCAATCCTCCTCTCGCACATGGTGCAGCTCGCACATGGTGCAACCGCAAACCAAACGTATAATCAAAAAGAACATTTTAAGAGCCCTTAATGTTTTGGGGGTCAATCAATTGATTCACAGCATCTCAAACAAGATTAATGTTTAACTTAGTATAAAACATAAGTTAATTTTTAATTCATATTATATATTTCTGGTCAGTTTCTCTCTAGTTGAAATAATTCAAGTATAAAGCAATTATAATCCAAATATCGGACAGTGGTGCGTTTTGACCATTGTCAGCTTGCTATCAAAGGTAACACCCAGGATTTCAAGCTCATCATTGACGGCAAGTTGACATTCTACAAAGTAGAGGTCGGGTTTAGACAGAGTTCGCTTTCTTGATAATTGCCATTGACTTGCATTTTGCTGGCTCAAAAGTAACTTTCCATTTGTCAGCCCATGCTTTCATTCTGTCAAGAGGCTGGCACTTACTTCGTTTGTGTCCATTGGCATTGGTGAGTATATGGGTGTATATAATGTCGAATCATCTGCATAAATTTTCGCAAATGTCCACAGGATCGTTGGTGTATTTTGAGAAAAACAATGTCTCAAGTATTGATTCCTGGGGAACAGAAGCATTGCTGGGTGAGGGTTCCGAATTCTGGCATGATAGGACGAGTCTGAATGTTCTCAGTGTGATGAGTAGCTCTTTAGCCATGTTAGCAGATTACCAAAGATACCCTTGCATATAAGGTTGGTTAGGAGACCATTGTGCCACACCTTGTCAAATGCTCTTTTGATGTCCAAATCTATAACGCACACCTCCCCTCCTTTGTCCAGGATGTTGTTCCAGTTGTGTGATAGAATTGTGAAAAGGGTCTGCAGTACTGTGGCCTGGTCTGAGTCCAAACTGTCTGCTGCTTAATTGAGATCAAGTTGTTTTTGGATCACATGTAGCTTTGTGGCTGCATGTTAACCGCTGCTTCTATGACTTTGCTCATGATGCTTAGTACATAAATGGGTTGGTACTTTGATGGATCTGCTTTGGAGTCCCTATATATGGATAAAGATTTACTGTGGCAGCTTTCCATTGGCTTGGGAATAGGGGAATACACCATGTGAGAAGCACAGATGACATAATGCGACTCAGGGACCTGCACGCTCGGCACTGCACTCTTTGAGAACTATTGCCTGGGTTTGCACTGGGCCCGTTGCTCTGGCCGGGACGAGTTGCTTCATTAGTTTGTTGATGATCTTGGGTTTGAAGATGATGTTGTGAATTTAAGTAGCAGTTGACGGTTTTAAAGAAATTAGTAGTCCATATAATTCTCATCAGTCCCGGATTAAAATCGCATGGATAACGAACAATTTCGTGGGTTTAATCCGCCATCTATACGTATTACGTAATGTACTACCTGTACTAACATGCTATGTCAGATCGATTTGGTTTAAACAGAAATTGATAGTCCAATTACTCTATCTAGGGTCAAAAGGACGTAAATTATAAACAATGTAATGTTATCAATAACTACAAAATACAGATTAATACTCAGCCTCGAAAAGTAAGCTGAATACGGATTTAATCAGTATACTACCGAAGCAAAGTCAAAGATATCAGCAGGAACTACAATACAGAATGTTAAAAAGCAAAATGTGAATGGTGTTATGTGCTACGTTTTCCTTTCAAATCGAATAAAGTGTTCATCATGCAAAATATGATGTATTTCAAAGACTAGACCGAAAAATCAGCCAATGTGCCGAGGGTTGTTTCACGTAGACTGCGTCTGGTTCAACGTATCATCACGTATACGGGGTGACGTCATAATATTAAAGGACTCCCAAAACGAGTTAGATTTTGCTGACTAATCAAAGCCATACCTCTCCTTCATGTCTGCTACGTCGGCTATCTCCTGTGACGTCATCGGCCGTTCCCCATTCTCGACGAGGACTTTGAAGAGTCCACTTTTGATACCGAATGCGATCGACAACGACTTGTAGCCGCCACCAACGATCTCGAATAGTCGGGCAGAGAAGTCTTGAGCGGTTTCCGCCGTATCGTCAATTTTGTTGGTGGCCATGTTGTTGTTGATCTAACGTTTAAATCTGCAGTGAAAGACTCGTTATTCTGCAAATTGATGTTCGTTTTTCAGTTGATATGAGCTGAATTTAATGTACCTGTGAATTCACAACGAGAGTGTGCACGCATGCAACTATTCGTGATAACGGATGTATAGACCACAATAATGATATAGCAAATCGCAAAGAATCGGGTCAAAGGTGTGGTAATCAAAAATAGATTCATTCGTGAACGGTATTCATGCGTGATGCACACATAAATGTTGTATTTGATTTATAACTTCAGAAGAGAACTAGCCAATTATTGTGTATAACTATAATAGGATCGTCAGGGGGCATCAGGGGGCACCGGGGGGGCACCGGGATTGCAAATGTGTGGGTGTGATAGGTGTGAGTGAGGGATTGCGGGGGGGGGGGGGGGGGGGGGAATCAGGACCCGATGCATTTCTTTCAGGGGTGTCGATCCGTTTTTGAGATTGGGGGGGGCGAAATTTGAAAAATTTTCCAGAGTGACCACTGAGAGAGCTAAAAGCCCCACATTGGCATGCCCGGAAGTTTTATTATGCGCTCATTGAAAGTGTCTTGATGGCTCGAAGACCTGACTTTGGGGGGGCACCCATATTTGGGAAAATAATGGGGGTCCAGGGGGCGGAGCCCCCGGAAGCTTTTTATATTTCAGACATTTGCTCCTAGCATGGGTGTTAAAATTGTATAAAATAGTGAACCTACTCATAACGTATTTTTAAAGGGCATAGCGAGGAAAAGACTGAGCCTTGCATGAGATGGATCCACGTGATCATGTATACTATAGAGCCATCGATATAGTCTAGGGCATTGGGCTCCCATGAAACGACCGAGCGGGGGAGGGTGTGGGAGGGGGTGTCCCCCTCCCACAGTAGGGAGCTTTTGTATTTTGGGCGTGAAATTGTGCGATTTGGTGCACACCTGAGACAGAATTTCACGTAATATGAAGTATATAGGTATGGAACCAAACATACATAATGACAAAGGGAGGGGGACAATCTGCTCTTTTTTCAAATGTGGGGGGACATGATATTCCAATTTGATTTGCGTTCAGCGCATATGTACCGAGATTATTTTATTTTCTGTGACGGTGTGCTATCTATAGATGAGGGTTTAATAAACTTCGTTTGAGGTGTGCGTTGAGAAATTACGCTGCCCAACACATTTCAAAAGGTGAGTCCCCGCAACCCAAATGAAACTTGCAATATGAGAAACTGTATGCGCGCGAAGCGCGCGGCGAAAAAGAGATTTACAGTCCTTTTCAAACTAAAAAACGGCTATTTTGAAGATTAATTATTGATAAATATGTCTTTCCCTCTTTGGCATTATATCACTCGATTTTTTTCTTCCTCATTTTCGGATTATTGGGGGGGGGGGGGGGGCGAAATGATATGTTCGCCCCCCCAATATTTTCATTGGGGGGGCGACCGCCCCCCTGCCCCCCCAGGATCGACACCCCTGATTTCTTATATTACCGGGATATTATGTGCGACCCTCCCCCCCTGCCCCCCCAGGATCGACACCCCCTGATTTCTTTATATTACCGGGATATTATGTGCAGATCTGAGACCGGCTATAAACCTGTAAACTAATACAGAAATTATGATAATAATTATGATGCCGATGATGATGCTGATCATGATCCGATGATGTCGATGGTGATAATATGGTTTCTGCACAGTACCGGAAGAAGAAGAAGAAGAATATTATAGTGACGAAAAAAATTCCGTCGGGGAAGGGGGGGGAAGGGGGAAGGGGGGGGGGGGGGGTGCGTACGCACTACCCCTGGCTACAGGTGTACTTTAATGTATGATTTACGTGAATTAAATCACCATTGTTTTCTTTTTGTTTTTATTAAACTGTTTAATATTGTAATAATGTCATCAATGCGGTTATCATAAAAAATCACTTTTATCAACCGTTTCCACCGATCACGTCACCACAACGCATTAATTAATTAATTTATTGATTTATTGATTTATTTTGGTATAACATTTTCAAACTGATCAGCAGCAGTGCTGAAAGGATCAGTGTATATAGGCTACATTGAACATCAAAACATACATAGTGTAAATAATACAATATAGCAATTGTTACATTCAAATTCAAAGTTATTAATCACCAAGCAATTAATTCATTACAATATATTTATCATAAAGTAACTATACCTATCAGCCTGAATATATTGTGAAATCATTATATATATAAGAGCAAGACTATTCTAGTCATATTGATATTTCAATTTAAATTAATTAAAAGTTTAATATCAATATTTTACCAAAATTCAAGGTACCTAAACTACAAGTAGGTACATAGATAGAGAAACAATCTAAGTCTACAATGTTATCATCTAAATGATCTTTTTAACTATATACAATGGGATACATAAGACCAGTACTTAATTATTGCGTCCCGGTTTTGAATGGAAATATTACTCAAGAGCAAATATTTAAATTTAAAACAAATTCAAAAGAGAAGAATAATATTGGGCAGGGGCGTAGACAACGGGGGGGGGGGGGGATGAGGGGGATGCATCCCACCCCCACCTCACAAGGTGGGGGGGGGGGATGACATGTACAATCATCC